>APFE030035826.1:220373-234225 GCA_000404065.3 Pinus taeda
TTCCTCCACATTCTTGTATGTTTGATGATATATGCATTTGTGTGGTCAATATATATCTGGTCCTATATTGTTTATGATTGTAGATCCTTGTACTTCGATAGTATTATGCTTCTTTGACTTTACAGGTACTCTTTGAATTAGGGTAAGCAAGGAAGGAGCAGCAAAGATCTGTTAGAGGGGAGAGGAAACAAGCAAGGAACCAAGCGAAAGACAAAGGTTGGTACTCTTGCTTTCTTCTCATCTACTTATCATAAAGGAAAATGAAAGTAACTTTAGTTTGTTTGTTTCTAAGATAGATACCCGTCTTAGTGGGACTAGTAGCTCTGAGTGGACACTAGATTTCCTGATAACAAAATGGCGACTCCGCTGGGGAGCGAATAGCTTGTTTGCTTGTCTATATTTGTTTTCTTTATAAACTACAGACGGAGCCTGAAGTTAAGCCAGCTAGCCTTCGAACTTCATTTGCTATGCAAGTGCAAAGTAGATTAATGTTGCTTCAGTCTATCTTCGGGTTTTGTTTATGAACTAAATAGTTGATTTGCAAACATCCTAATTGCCCTGGTGGTGGCTCAAGTAACCTCATTAGATCAACCCCTGTGATTCGCATTTACTGACTATCATTAGCTCGGCCTAAATCCCTGAACTGAGCTGCAAACTGTGACCAAAGACCAAGTTAAAGTCTCGGCCCTGTACCATCGCACCCTTTCTTCTAGGAAATCTGGATGCATCGCACCTGCCATGTGCAGTAGGTGAGATGCATCCCTGTTTCCCTGTGTTACAGGTGCGATGATCAGAAAAGGCTAATTTTGCCTCCAGATTTTAGTTTTTCTTCACTCTCTTCAGCTTTATTGAGGAGTTTTGTTGTCTATGATCAATATACCATTGTGGAAACTCCCTTCCTTTGCATGATTCAGCCTCCATTGTACAAAGAATTGTGAATGTTTTTATGTATTGTGCACCATTTACAGTTCTCTTTTACAAAGAAGTACCTTAATCGAACTATCGTCTTTTGATTTGGAAGTGTCACAAGTGTCATTTTTAGTCAAAGAAAAGAATCCTATTATTCTTGATGGCTGATTACATTGTTACTCTTGTATTTGATTTGAATTAGTAGTTTTCAAGTGTTGAAAGTAGTTTTCAATTCAACATCGCAAAGTGTTGTCATTATCTTCCTTTCATTTTTTGAAGAGAAAATTGTTAGTACTGTCGCTTTGAAAAGATAATTCAGATTTGTACTTAGCATTCTTTTTGTCATTCGCACAGTAAGAAGGTGGAAAACAAATACATGCATGTGCATTTGCATTTAGACTGCTTGTTGATTTTTATTTAGGATAGTGAATCTAGTGTGTGCTCTCTGCTCTATGTTGAAAGGATCTCACTTCTCTTTCTTTAGTAGCTAGGATTTTCATTGCAGAAAGAAGATTAAATGATTGTTTATCATATTAGATTGCATTATAGGAATTGTATATCTACATCACACAGTGAATCTGAAAGGCAAACTTCTTAAGAAAGATCAACTATAAAATAAATTCAATGAACATAAAAATGCTTTGGAACCTAACGCACAACATTTAGAAGTCTAGGCTAGAGACGTATTCCAGCGTCGTAAAGCCTGGTAACTATTGTTTTCATTGTACGTTGGGTGATTCCTCCTCTTTTAAATGACAAGTGCGAGTACGGACTTGTGCTCCCACGTACCATCGAGTATATATTGGGAGACCACAATAGGCTACATCCTTTATCCTTAGGAATCCGTGTCTGCTGCCCTATCGAGTAATGCACTGAACACAACATTCGGGAAGATTGACTGCCGTACCGTAAAAATTATTCTACAGTTTTGTGATTGGTTTGGTAATCCCTCTGTCTAGATTTCCAGAGTAGTCTCTTTCGTTCCTTTTCAGACTCCTTAAAGGAAAAGGTCCATCTGAGCACTTGTCACTTTAGGCTCATTAAAAATCGAAGGCGACTAGAGTCATCTTTAGCTTTTTCTCGACTCTTAAAAATTGAAAAAGCAAGTTGTGTAAAAGCGTCTAAAATTCATTTAATTTGGAATCACTTTTCCCCTTTATTTTGAGTTGACCAAGTAATCTGCAATCATGGAAGAATGTCAATTGAAACCCTGTCGTTCGCGGAGATTAACGAGTCAACCATCTTTGACTTCGGAAATGAAACCATTATGGACAAAGCAAACTCATTTAACCAGATCAAAGTCCCCTGGTTTGCTTGGAACTTGTGTTCCAATATCCTCAAGGACTTCGGTTACTCCAACCATTTCTGGTATCCTTGCCTCTATAGAAAAAGTTTCGTAGCCACAAGAGGACATTAGAACTGATCCTAGTGTAACGATAAACACTTCTATTCCTGAACTGTCACAATCTACAACTGATTCGCAAGGTGTTATCTCCACAACATCTATCACTACAGAGTCTATACCTTCTTTGGCACTAGAAATATTTTACGGACCTGACGGTCTACCTCTTCCACTTGGATTGATTTATATAGAAGAGATTGTGGAGGATCCCCCATCTAGTACTCCATTGCATTTTGGAGCTAGGATCACCCTATATCCTTCTTCAACAGAAGTTAGTCTCCCTTCATCGCAAGTTCCTGTAGAATCGCTAGGAAATCTTTTGGATAGACTAGATATGTCTGAACAACCGTCGACATCTAGGACTATGTCATCTGACGCAACGGTGGTGGAACCTCCTGCTACTATTCCAACGATGTTCACTAGCATACCATTTGTCCCAACTAGCTCTCAACCACTAGATGGAGTCCATCCAAGGACTATTTCGACAGTATGGTCTATTCCCGTTTGTTCGTCCGGAATAATATCTGGAATCTCTTATGTTGAGTCTCAACAAATTGATCCTTCGGAATAGTATCAATTTGGGTAGCTCGGTCCCCAAAGGAAAATCCTTCCTTTGGGCACTAGACTACCGCTGTGTGGGGGGTAGTATGCCCTTTCATTGTTCCCTTCGGGAGAACAACCATACAAGAGTTTGCAACAGAATTCGGGTCATGAATTACATCTAGCGGTTGGGTGCCAATACTGCCTCAACAACCAAGAATTGTATACTTAATGCAACAAAGTCTACCTGTGTCAAATATCTCCACTACACCAGCTATTGTGACACTTTTGCAAGTACAAGCATTGCCTGTTGTATGCCAGCCTCAAGTTTCTCAGGTCGTAATATAATAGCCTCGTGTCTATATGACGCAACCACAATTGCCGATTAGTGGCTCCTTAACTGGAGTGACCTAGGCCCAAACGGGTACTATTACCCCTCATCTTTGTCAAACAGCCAGTATTGGACAACAACAAATGGTTTCACAACCATGGCTGGTACAATATCAACAACTGCAATTCCAACAAGCTTACCAAGGATCTGAGCAACAAATCTTTGCGAGTAATGGGCAGCCATATATTCAAAACGGTTAACATCAATCATGTTATAATGGTTATGCCCATCAACCTTACCAAATTTATCAGCATCAAATACATTATGCTGGTATGCAAAGACCCACTGCTCAGGCAATCCCATCTTATCTTGGGTAGGCTTCGCCGAACCTGAATCAACCGTTGCCTTTCATGGCAACTTTAGAGTTACCAAATCTAAATCGGCTAACGAACGATCCAATTGCTTATGCCCCTTGGTGGCCAGGGATTCCTCATAAACTTCCGTTAGATATTCCTAAATTTAATGGAAATCCGGGTGAAGACCCATCGAATCATGTGATGACCTTTCATCTGTGGTGTTCGTCCAACACTCTTAATGATGATTCGATTAGACTTCGCCTTTTTCAGTGAACGTTAACTGGTCCGGTAGCAAAATGGTATATCGAATTGCCTAGAGCTTCATTTGATAACTTCAGCACCCTATCCACAACCTTTTTAACCCATTTTCAGTTACCCAAAAGGTACGAAATAGGAACAGAGCTTCTTACCAATTTAAAACAAATGACGACCACTCACATATCTGATCATATTCATGAGTGGCGACGTTGTCGTAGAATGGTAAAAATGTATGTTCCTGATCAGATATTAGCTAAATGGTTTATTAAGTCATTGTTACCTTCTATTACAGAAGATGTGGAAAAGGGAGGAGTTGTCATTGAAGAGCAAGTCATTGCACGTGCGTAATATCTGGACTTGATCTATACTCAGTCTGGCACGCTCTACGATAAAATCCCTGATGCCCCTACACCTGAATTCTCTGTTCCTCCTCCTCCTAAATCAAACAAAGACTCTCATGCCGGCGATGGCGTGATAGGTATGACTAGCACAAAAACCGTAAAGGCTGCATCAAAGAAATCTCGTACGGTTTCAAGTCAAAATCCAAATGAGGAACTTCTCGCCTCGGAGGTAAATGCCGTGTCGACTGATAAAGGCAAAGAACTGAAGCAACCAGGAGGCAAGGAGAAAAAGAAAGGGAAAAAGAAGAAACAGGAGGAGTCGTCTCCTGAAAAATCTTCTGCAAACCCTTCTGGAGAAAGCAAGCCAAGTCATCCATGCTTTATATGCGATGAGGATCATTGGATGAAAGATTGTCCACATAAAGTTGAGCTTAGGAAATTCTTAAAGAGTTCAAAAACCTCGGCGGTATTAACTAATCCGTTTCCAAACACAGGAACCAATCTGGTTGCTAGTGATAATGCTTCCCCATCCCAAGTGCTTATGTTGTCTATTTCAAAGTAGAAAAATGATGCTTATATATCGACAAGGAATAAAGATTACAGGAATCCACAGCTGTCGAACAACAAGGCTAATGATCAACCTAGTAGTTCGACAACAACTTCGATCGAAGTTGTGCCACCCATCATTCCTGAGATAACGGTAAAGCCGCCAAAGGGAGTAGTATACAAATCGACATTTAATCCTCATGCTAGAGCAGCACAACATTATAATATAGTACAGGACTTGGCCCAATCGCCGTCCACTATGTCGACACTTGAGGTACTACAAAATTGCCCCTCCCAGAAATAGGCTCTATTATCAGCAATAGGTGGGATTGACCCAGTGGATTCCAACCTTGTGGCCTTTAATCATAAAGGATATGATCCTCAGTTACCATCTCAACTCGGTTTCCTTATTCAAGTGAAAGCCCTTAACAAAACTGTTCATCGAACAATTTTTGATAAGGGGACATCTACATGTATTATGTCAATGAGTTGCTAGAAAACTTTAGGCTCTCCACCCTTGTCGCGATCGTCAACAACGTAAAAAGCATTTGATGGACGAACGTATACCCCATATGGGATATTAAGTAACTTGCAGGTTGAACTGGGGGGCAAGACAATAGAAATTGATGTTGAAGTTATCGGCAGAAACCTCGATTGCAACATCCTACTGGGAAGGCCCTAGATATATGCTATGGCTGTTGTTGTGTCAACATACTTCAGAAAGATTGCATTTCCTTTTCAAGGAGGAATTACAATCATCGACCAACAAAAGTTTCTCCCCAACGGTTCACAAGTTACAGGAAGCATTCCGATGATCCACGGAAGCCCTCAATCGCTTCAAAATATCGAAGTATGCCTACTAAAAGACCCTACATTGATGGGTACTTTTTCCCTACCGCTTCCAAACAATCTAGCAGAAGTGGCCACTATAGGAACCTACAATATGGTGTCTTCTATTCAGAATATGTCTAAACACGATGTTAGCATGGATCATCGCTAGGTTTTGCTTCCGAGCCCAATAGAAATATTCTAGCAATCAATGTTTTCGGCATGGGAGGCGAACCCAAATCAACGCTCATCAAGAGTTTGGATAGATAGGTCTAAGGAATATGGTACCTCTTCAGATCCTTGGTCACATGTACATTCTACAGAAGAAGGAATTGTTCATTCAATGATGATTGATGGGCCACCATGGGAAGATTACCACCATCGTTCCCATCTTCCATAAGATTGTACCAGTGACCTTGATCATCCTTTAGTATTTGATCTCCTATTGAATACTGTAAATACAGTGGATTCCGAGCGAAACCTGTCCAATATTGAAGAACTATCGCCATAAATATCTCGAACAAACCAGAGGTTGTAGAGAATATTCATGTCAGTAAATCTTGTTCTTCTTCAGAACTAGAAGTATATTACGCTCTCTTTTGCGAGTTTAGAGATGCTTTGCTTGGTCATATGAAGAAATGACATGCATTGACCCGAGTATAGTTGAACACGAAATTAAGATGTATCCAGATGTCAAACCAATACGACAATGGCTTCAGTAGGTGCACCCCAAGAAAGCACTGCCATCAAGGCAGAAGTTGAAAATCTTCTCCATGCTGGTTTCATTGACCCGGTTCCTCTAACCGATTAGGTATCGAATATTGTTCCTATAATAAAAAAGCTAGGAACGATTAGAATGTGCATTGATTATAGGGATGTAAATCAAGCTTGTCCAAAAGACAACTACCCTACACCCTTCATTGACCAGATAATTGATGAATGTGCCGAATGTGAAATCTTTTCATTTATGGATGGATTTTCTGGGTATAATCAAATAAATATCCATCCACAGGACCAGTCAAAGACTACATTTATTTGTCCATGGGGCACATTCGCATACCGCAAGTTACCTTTCGTTTTAAAGAACGCAGGGGAAACCTTCCAGAGGGCAATGAATTATGCCTTCCATGACATCAAGAACATCGTTCAACCATATCTCGATGATATTTTGGCTCATTCACGAAAGCAGACCAATCATCCACAGCATTTGAGAGCGATATTTCTACGTTGCCGACACTACAAGATACGACTCAATCCACACAAATGTGTGTTTTGTGTCAGTTTTGGTCATTTACTTTGCTTTGTAGTTTCAAAGGACGAGATTTTTCTCGACCCCTGTAAGGTTTGGGCAATCATCGATTTGCCTCCACCTTCAAATTTGCTTCAGAATCAGAAACTCCAAGGGAAAGAAAACTTTCTAAGGAGGTTCATTCCAAATTACACCGAACTTGCTAAAGGTTATACTTGTCTGTTGAAAAAAGAAGTACCCTTCATCTGGGATCAGGTCACACAAGCTTCCTTTGATGCTTCAAAAGGAATCCCTAATAAAAGCATCATTAATGTATGCTCCTGATTATCAAAAAGACTTTAACCTGTATCTGGCTGCAACAGATACGAACATAGCAATGGTTTTAGTTCAAGAAGACAATGGAATTGAACATCCTATCTATTATTTAAGTTGAAACCTAAATGATACAGAAAGCATGTACTCCTATGTTGAAAAGCTAGCGCTCACAGCTGTTCAAGCGATACAGAGATTTCGACACTATGTCCTCTTTAAAAAAACTACCATTTTGTCAGATTGCAACCCCATGACTTATATCTTGTTGCGATAGTTACTGGGGGGAAATATTCCAAATGGATAGCAATTTTGCAAGAGTTCGATCTGGAAATCGTAAAATCCAAATCAAAGAAAGCGCTGGCTTTCGTGGAGTTACTATGTGATCACCCATCATCATCCAATGATTCAACATCCAAAGAAGCAATCGTGGATGAATCTTTGTTTATGATATCTTCAAGTGATCCATGGTATGGAGATATAATCATCTATCTCCAGACCCAAACATATAGGTCTAATACCTCCTGCTCAAAACAACGACGTACTCGATACCAAGAAAAAGACTACATGATCATCAACGATACACTTTACCGTCGTGGTATCGATATAGTTCTATGGAGGTGCCTCACCCACGAGGAGGCCAAAAAAGTCTTGAATGATTGTCATTCAGGAACGTGTGGGGGGCATCAATCTAGTTATGCTACAACTCAAAAGATTTTACGATCAGGATACTTCTGGCCAACAATGTCCACAGATTACATAACTGCAGTCAGAAGTTGCCATGCTTGTCAAATCTTCGATCACAAAACCAGAATGCCACCCGCACCTTTGCAGCCAGTAGTTGCTGTTGGGCCATTCACCAAATGGGGCATAGATTTCATGACATGTAACCCCACCTCAGCCGAGGGGCATGGGTATATCATAGTCGCAGTTGACTATTTTACAAAATGGGCCAAGGCGATGCCTACATTAAACACGATGAAACGGCTGCTCTTTTCTTTTTCAATCATGTACTCTCTAGATTCGGTGTTCCAAAAGCTATAGTGACAGATCATGGATCGCATTTCGGCAATCACATGATGGTTGATTTGGCTACCAAGTTAGGACTGTCCCACGACAGCTCTACTCTGTATTATCCGTAAGCTAACAAACAAGTTGAGGCAATCAACAAAGTCCTGAAGCGCATGCTGCAAAGGATGATTGGAGTCCATAAATGGAGTTGGAACTTGATCCTGTACTCAGCGTTGTGGGCATCCCAGACATCGATGAGGAGTGCGACTAGGTTTACACCCTT
The DNA here is from genome assembly GCA_000404065.3 of Pinus taeda. Lineage (NCBI taxonomy): Eukaryota > Viridiplantae > Streptophyta > Pinopsida > Pinales > Pinaceae > Pinus > Pinus taeda. Next base: position 228,737 of record APFE030035826.1, read on the forward strand.
TCAACTGGTGTATGGCCTGGAAGCAATCTTACCAGTTCAGTGCGAAATATTGCCCCTCAAGCTTGCAGTCCCCAGAACTTCAGAAGACGAGGCTCGTTTCTTGGAATTAATCCAACTGGATGAAACCTATTGTGATGCTTCCTTGGCTAACAAAGCCCATAAGAAACGAGTCAAGGCACAGTTTGACAAGAATTTCAAGCCCTGTGTCTTCTCAGAAGGTGACCTGGTCTTACTTTACGGCCAGGAGTTCGATAAGATGGGAGCAGGTAAGTTCAAGTCTTTATGGATGGGCCCTTATATTGTTAAGTGTGTATTAGCAAAAGGAGCCCATGAGTTAGTGGATTATGATGGGATTCCACTGGCGCAACCCCGCAACGGGTTGTACCTTAAACGTTAATATGCTTAACTCAGTATAGTAACCGCTATGCTTTTGTTACATTTTTGCTTTCGCTAAGAGTAATTGTTTTGGTTAGGTAATCCAATTTTGTTTTTGTTGTAGATGTCAAACCTATTGGAATCATTTGTTGGATATGCCAACAGAGCGAGTCGTAGTTCACAGAACCTATCTTCTGCGGCCTGGGCCATTTTTGATCCAAGCGGAGAGTTAGTGAGTTTCAGAGGGGTGTGTATTGGTCATCGTTGAATACACCGTGTTGATAGAACTCCTCTTTGATGCCATCATTCATGGCATACGCCGACTTGTCATCAGGCTTGACTCACAACTCATCATTCTATAGCTCACTGGTATCTACTCCGTACGGAATCCAGCTATCTATCGCATGTTCCTAAAGGTCAAAATTTTGGAAAGACAACTTGATTTTATTCAATATCAACATATTTCTAGAAACTTAAACAGATTAACAGATTCATTAGCAAATTATGTGTTAGATAGACATTTGCGACATTTATAAAATAGAAGCATTTCATCAATATTTGCATCAGGATCATATAACTTAACCAAAATAAAGCTCCAAAAATAAAAAATACATATATATAATTGTTTATGGTTTATACATGATGTTCTATGACCAAGACAAAATCGGTCAAATGACCCAAAAACTCAAAATGCTAGGGGGAACCCTAGTCTAATGGTGTTGGTGATAAAAAGTCAACACCTGTGCAATCATGTGTAAAAGCCTAGTCCATCGACTCGGCATGCCAGTAGTATGTCGTTGTAACCTCAGAGGCAGCTTGTCGGTCCTCACGTCCAAAATACCAAGAGTGAGACCCTCAACCTGATCCTGCAACACTGCAAGAGTCTCGACCACATCCAGGTTGTGAAGGATAGCCCTCCCTACAACCTCTCCTGCTGGAACAGTAGCTGGCGCTCTCAGGTGAACTGCTGGTCGCACTGGTCCGATATCTGCATAAGCACATGAGTTTTGATTAGTCTTGATAAAAGAAAGCACAAGAACATTATAACAGAAATAAACAGGGATATGATAAGAGATTTTACCTATAACACCCCACTTCTCACTAGCCGACAACACCAAATCTGGGTCACCCCGGAAATCCATACTAGCATATGGACACTCGGCATAAATCATCTCCTGACGGTTGAACCACTTGAAGGAGGCATCAGAGAAAGAAACATGAGACTGACCAACATGTCGGGCCATAAGGTCAACCCATCTCTGCATCCGTGGTTCAGTCGGTGGTGGCAAACCAAGTGAAATGTATTGTGGCTGCATCAGTGGGATCTTCTCCAAGGTGAAAGCATTCAAAATAGAACCATAGCCAAATTTCTTGGATCTTCCATTTTTCACCTTGGTCAGTTGTTCTTTTATCATAGGGAGTACTGCATCACACCAGTTGAACACCTTTGGTTCGAGGCATTCCAAGGCATACTGAATATAGGACCTGTTGGCCAAGTGAAGAGTCGCACTACCAGCCAATCTAGCAAAGGTGAACAGAATAGTCCTCAAGGACCAGTCAGTGACATCTCGGATATTGATCTTGCCATCCCTACTCGGCTGAGATCCTTCTCTACAGTATCGACGAATATAATCCCTCATGGACTCGTCCCCACAAGTGGAACCTGATAGTGAGAGAGGGGCATCATGCCTTGATAAACTAGTCAAAAAGTAGATGTCCATGACAGTCAAGGGGATGGATTTGCCTCTGATCTGGAACACTTGGTTGGTAGGATCCCATGCATTGAGGAAATATTGCAACAAGTTTATTTGTTGCCTCATGCTGTAGATGCGGAAGAACTTGAGCAAACCATAGTTCCGCAATGTAGTTACCATACCCGGATCATGTAAGGCAACCATGTCCTCTTCTTCATGCTCGTGTTCTCGCCATGTAACAACCATTTTGCTCCGATTAATCTCTGAAAAAGAAACAAGAGAAGAGTTAGGATCCTGATTTGCAAAAAAGATAGGCAAAATTTCCATGAGAAAACAGTACACAAGTTTCCCTCGTTGCGCCCATCACACCCCAGCTGTGTACTGGGTGAGATGCATATTGACTGGCCAATGGCCAGCCCAGTATGCATCACACCTTTTGATATACAGAGGGTGCAATGGGGGCAGAACGAATTGTTCAAACCCCAGAGGCTCAGAAAAGAAGGGAAACATGCTCAGAATTCAAAATGGAAAGAATGCAATTGAAGAGCTCAGGTTTAGCTCCTACGTGGTCCAGATAGTGCCGAGAATCGCCCACAGAATCTCCCGAAATTAGCTAGTGAAAATCAAGGGGGAAAATACCTCCAAAGCTCCAACAATCCCAAATTCAAATGAAATGGTAGTACGACCTGTTGAGAATAATACTGAGAGGGGGGGTGAATCAGTATTATCTAGTCCTTTTTCAAAATCTTCCTTATTTACACTTTGAATTATTTTTGCATATCAGTACCATAAAATAATGAGCATGAACTAGAAAAACAGACAATCACATCAAAGAACACCAGATATAAGGTGGAAACCCAATGTGGGTGAAAACCACCTGCTGCAATATGTCTCTATCTTCTTTCAAATTAGAAACTCCTTTTACAATGGTCTTGTACTGGTCCAGTCCTTTACCAGTACGTAGGCTGCAACCTGCAGAGAGCTACAACTCTCTCTCATTTTCCAGTCTCTCCCGGAAGGGAGCTACAACCCCCTACTTCTTTTCAAGGACCACTTTTCATAAATTTTCAAACTGGATCCATATACATCAAATGATCATCAAGTACATGTAAATTATATAGTCAGCTGCAATAACCAGATCAACAGTAACAGAATTGAACCCAGAACAGCTTAACAACAAGAAAAATTCAACCAACAGAAGATCTTAACACAGATACGCAGTTTTCTTCTTACTGGCCTGTGTCGCTACGCACTTCACCCTCTGCTTCTCTGCATATACCCACAGAGTTACTTCTTCTATACTGCGTGGCCACGCACTGCTCCTTTCCCTGATCTGCGTACAATACACACCAAAATGCACTATCACACCACGTACTACACAGAAGCACGCACCCAGAAAAACTATCGCGCCGCGTACTACAAAGAAAGCACGCACCAGAACAACTACCGCACCGCGCACCAAAGCAGTACGCCAGACTGTGCGCTGCGTACCCACGCAGCCACCCTGCTTCACGCTGCATACCCACGCAACTCACCTTCGTCGCCTCTGCGTACCTACGCAGACCCATCGTAAACACTGCGTATCAGACTGACCCGAATTTCCAGAGCACCAGTGGGCCAAAATTAGACAGATACTAGATCTGATCAAGCGCTCGAGAGATCACCCTTCACAGATTCGCTTCCACTTCACTTTCAAAGATCAAGCTTTTAAAACAAGAACCCAATATCAGATCTTAAGATATTCAACACACCAAAAGATACTCAAGCCAAATGATCTCCTTAGCTTTATATAGGCATGATCTTCCTTAAATCATGGACTAATACCACGGGCCGACACCATAATAACACAAAACCGCCGGCTAAATACCATGAGAAACCCCACGAGTGGGCGCTTTACTGTCTTGAAGTGTGTGCACTGGGGTACGCACCCCATGAATGGGTAACCCACATATTTGAACGCGGTCCCTGCACGGTATACCTGCGGGTATGCACCTCCTGAACTGTTCTTCTACGTACATCTTTATTTTCATCAAAATGAGAGCCATGCCATGGGTGTTGCCATCAAGTACAACATCTGAAACATATAATCATACCAGAACCATAATGCCAACAAATAAAACAAAATTTTTGATGCCTTGAGCATAAAATTAAATTAGATTTGTGCCATCCACAACCGGTTGGAAAACAAATCTGATAGAAAAAATTAAACTCGTTGTAGTTTTTGAACAAGAACACATTAAAATTAAAGAGAAAATTCAAAAATTTGAATTGATAGGTGAACAAGAAACTGTTTTTTTATTAAATAATCAATATTTGCTAATGTACAGAGACAAAGTTTATTTTCCTAAGGATACAAATCTGATTTTTTATTTTTAATTTTTATTTCTTTTATATGAGTTAGACAAAAAACCAATAGATGGGCATGTTGGATATTAAAAGTTGAAGTTGTATTGAGGAAATATTTCTATTGGCTTAACATGAAAACAAAAACAACAAAGTATGTGGCTAAGTGCTTGGAATATCAATAGGTTAAGGCTTCCCATTAACACCCAATAGGGCTATTACAGGCTTTACCCATTCCAAAATGGAAATAAGAAATAATATTAATGGACTTCATCACTGGTTTACCAAAAACTAGGGGGCAACATGATTCTATTATGGTAGTGGTAGATAAACTTAGTAAAGCATAACACTTTATTCCTATAAAATATACCTTTAAGGCCATTAATATAGTGCAAATATTTATGAAGGAAATATTTAGAATCCATGGTATGCCAAAAATTGTGATTTCACACTGTGATGCCAAGTTCACTTCTAAATTTTTGAAGGGTTTATTTGAAGGTATGGGAGAAAAATTATTTTTTACCACAACCTATCATCCTCAAAGTGATGTTCAAACAAAAAGTACCAACAAGGTCTTAGATGATATGTTATAATGTATGTTATGGATAGGCCAACTACATGGGAAGACTATCTCCACGTAGTTGAGTTTGCCTATAATAATGGATATCATACTTCTTTGAAGATGAGCCCCTTTGAGGTATTGTACGACGGAAGATATAAAATACATCTAAGATGGGACCATACTAAAGATAGGTTAGTGTTGGGACAAAATATGATCAAAGAGATCGAAGAAGTGGTTAAACATGTAAGAAAAATTTAAAGCAACTCAAGATCATTAGAAGAGTTATGCAAACTTGAAAAGAGTTTAAAAATAATTCAGTGTTGATGATAATGTATACTTAAAAGTGAAACCAAAGAAAAAGATAGTTGGACTTGGAAATTGTTGAAAATGCAACAAGATGATGGAGCTTAGTGAAAAGAAGTCGCCTTCACTAAGTGGGCCCGCAGGCTATTTTTGGCGCAAAGTCTATTTTTAGACTATGTCTATTTTTAGACATATGGATCATGGTCTATGAG
>APFE030035828.1:0-19737 GCA_000404065.3 Pinus taeda
TAGTGATTGAATTCCTCCTACTCTTCCAACCGATTTTGAAACCGATTCTGAATAAGAATGTCAAAAAGTGTTATAGAATACATTCAAACATTAAGTCGAAGCCAAGTGAAACCACTACCTTTGTGTAACTTTGGAAGCTACTTCAGTACGAGGTGAAATGGGAAAGGAACGAATGAAAGGTACGAAAGAACCATGTGGTCATTTGGATGTGATAATACTCCTTCATTCCTGTGCAGGATTCAAATTAACGAGCGAGGAATTTTATCGAGCTCAGATGGGGGTTTGTTACGACATGGCAAGGCCCTTACACATACGTAAGGTATGTGTGGGAAGGCCCGTTCACGTTATAGGTGGACGTATCTCATCTGAAGAGAATATTGTAAGGAAATTTTTGGTACGTTATAACCTTAGTCTTTCACCCTATAGTAATGGGTATTTCTATACAGCTTTAGAATAAGCCCAACTAAGCCTGTGATTGGGATTCAAGTGCTTTCTAGTGCTTTATCCCTACCGTGGTTATTGCGAGCGTTAATCCTTGTTATTCTCCACCAAACTTCGGCATGGAAACCCAATACAGAATGTCTTTCTTGCCAGTCATGCCCATTTCTCTAATGATGCCTTAATGTTGCCCTAAGACCTGACAATAAGAGGAAATGGATCAGGGGATTACAAAAGCAAATGAGTGTTGTAGCCCTCTCTGTGGCGAGTAGGCTAAAGAAGCCAGCTTTCCCGCCTGCCATCCATCTAGGCAGAGGTGACAGCAAGCACCTAACCCAATAAGGGAGGTGATTCTACCTTGTTCATATGTATTAAGGGCATCATAAATTAGTAATTCTCGATATTTTTTACTAATATTAAACTGTTCAGGTAGAAATGTACGACACTGTTAACTACTTCCATATTCCTTTCCACTAGACAGGGCCTAAAGATGGCTCACTATCGTGGAATAAGAAACAGAGTCTAAGGCACTTTTGGGTCCTAGTTTGGTGCGAAAGTTGTGTAGATGTGCAAAAGGTACTTCGGTTTGCTAAGAAAAACACATTCGAAATAGAATGACAAGCGTGTTCTACCTTTGCATATAACAATAAATTGTTCCAATACAAAGGTTTGAGCATGAGCAGGATAGAGTTTCGTTTGTGTATCTTACCTTTCGATATGTGCCCGAACTCTCTCTCAAAATATGTAAGCATCAACGCAAGCCACAACTAATACAATTAGCTATTGGAAATGACCTTATGTCTCTGAATTGTCTTATTGTGTCAGTATGATATGTGAGGCAGTCTATGTGATATGAAGTAGGAGTAGGTATCTCATATTTCCAGGGCAGGTGCCTTTCTGGGCAAACTGCTTGTGCCTTACGCAGACTGTTATTGTGCATCAACATAAATAGAGGTTGTTGAATCAACATGAACAACACATTCCATTTCTGTTGCATCAACAACTTCATAAGAAATGGACAGGTTGCCCCTAATCTATTATCTAACTTTACAAGTTTGTCTTACAAACTTGTCATTAATTAAATGGTTTTTCTGTAGGTTTTCTGAGTTTAGTTGTTATGTACTAGCCAACCTAAGCCATATCCAGCCATAGTGCTAGGTTTAGATCAAAATCCAATTCTAAGCCTATCAGATAGAAACCTTAAGAAACAAATTTCTTGACATTTCAGGGTGTGTATGTTATGATTAATAACCCTATCAGATAAAAACCTTAAGAAACAATTTTCTTGACAATTCAGGTTGGGTATGTTTTGATTAACAAATAATTTTTAACAATGTGAAAGCATAAATCCCTCAAAACATGATCAATTTTCAATAATGTGACAACTGCATAAAATCCCCAAAACAAGACCACAAGACCACCGATGTCTATCCTAACTGCAACTTCCACACCATCTGACAAGTCCAGAGAGCTTCCGCATCATCCGAGATGTCCAGAGAGAATCAATAAGTTTAGAAAATTATGATATTTGAAAATTATGATTTTTTTTGTTTTTGACCAAACTTACCTGACACAATAATTTGTTGATGTTGAAATAGATCTTTAAAACTATCCTTTGTTGATGTTGAAATAGATCGCTGGCACCTTTGTTGATGTTTGAAACATATTTGTAAGGTTTCGGTGTTCACAAGTGAAATTCCATATGCAGAGAGGTGATGACCCACATTGCCATTGATTTATTCTCTCGTTCTCTCTAACACAGTTCAAATCTCATAGAAAATTATGATGCGACTATAATTATTATCTAAGTAGTGGAGAGGGGTGGTGAAGTTATGGTCTAAAGGCATGGCAGGTGGAAAAAAGTGAAGCGATGGCGCCTATAATAGTGGCAAGTGGAAAAAACTAATATAGCGATGTCAGGCACAAAGGGCACAAGTGATATAGTTTTTTCAATTTATGTGTATACCCTTTCATACTTTACACTTTCATGCTTTGGATAAAAGGTGAATCCAGTTTTTTCGAACTTTTCGAACTTAGGATAAAAGTTTTTTCAGTGTACATGTATGTTGCAGTTTCAAAATTTTCAAACGTTGGATAAAAGTTTTTTTGGGTGTGTAAAGTTGAAAACCTTGCACCAAAGCATCAAAAGTAATGCATTTTTTAAATTTCACATGGGTTATCCTAAGTTTTATCAAAATAATATTGTCTCCCTATAAATAATGAGTATAAAATGAAAATTGGGATAAAAATGGTTTGACAGAGTATTTTTTTTAAACATTGGTTAAAACATGAAATGCATTACTTGGTAAAAGACATTTAATACTACATGAGCATCGATCGACCACTATAGTCCCTGCTATGTCGAAGGCAGGAACTAATAAATTAGAGACTTGATATTATGTTGGAAGCGCTGACACATGTTTCCAATGGCATTGTAAACAATTTAGTATGAGAAGCTAAAATAGTAAAGGTAAAAGTTTACTATGCAAAAGATTTCATCTTCTATGGTAAAGATAACTAAATGCAATTGAAAATGTACGTTATAAATGGTCTCCGAATTATTTGATATCTAGAACAGATATGAAGTTAATTGCCCTACACTTTCTAGTTCTCTATAGTTTCTAGATGTTGTTATATTTCTACTACCATTTGAATTTATTTTTTATTATAGATCTAAAGTTTACTATCCAAGTTTCTCAGTTTATAGATGCCTTTATAGTTTCTACTATAGTTGAATTTCCTATTGTCGTCTTTTTCATTGCTCATTTTTTTGTTAGTATAGTTCCCAATGTGCATAGTTAGTTATGGCTCATAGTTAGTTATGGCTCTACCTCTCATCAAACTGGTGACAAAGCCTCTAATGACAATATAATTCATATCATGTTTTAGCTATAATTATGTTCCAAAATGGAATATAATGGTGATACAAGAATCCCTAAATTTTGATAAAAAATTGAAGTGACCTATTGGTGCACCAACAAATGGGCACATAATGGGTGAAATAGTTATCTCTTGAAACATGACCTAAAGCTTTACAAATGCAAGGAACTCAAAGATAAGGACTGGCCACATAATGGGTGAATTACTTATTCCTTGAAACATGACCTAAAGGCTTACAAATACAAGGAACGAAAAGATAAGGACCTTCATGCACTCCTTAATTCTCAATACCATGATTTACATTTACTAATTGGTCTTTTGTGGCCACATAATGGGTGAATTAATTATCTCTTGAAACATGACCTAAGCTTTACAAATGCAAGGAACTCAAAGATAAGGACTTCACACATAATGGGTGAATTAGTTATCTCTTGAAACATGGCCTAAATGTTTACAAATGCAAGGAACTCAAATATAAGGACCTTCTTGCACTACTTAATTCTCAATACCATGATTTCCTTTTACTAATTGGTCTTTTAAAAGTTAAGAGAACTAGTAAAAATGGTTAAATATTACCTAAATATATTTGAAGAATACGAAGCATTCTTTTTTTTATAACAAGGTACATTTTGCTAGGAATCAATTTAAAAATTACCAAATTGTCTGATGAATAAACGACATGTAAGGATGACCCTAATACCATTAGTATGGTCTCTGCTGCTAGTAAGCATTCATAACCTCGGCAGGGATACCTTTTAACCATAATTAGAGACTTGAATCCCATTATGATAGTTATATACCCTTATTTAAGTGTCCTACCTATTTTCTAATGGGGAAGTAGACTCACAAGCCCCTTATAGGTGGGAGATCACATATAGATTCTGAAATATTTGCACGTAAGAACATGTAGATTATGAAATATTTGCACGTAAGTTTATTTAATATTGATTTGGAATCCCACATGTCATAAAGAGAGCCACTACTGCCACCATGAATCAATAGCCTTGGTACAGATGTCTCTTAAACCTATTTTACCAAAGTGCTTTTATCCCATGAGTAAAAAAAAAGAGGAGCTAAAACCATGAGTTATGGTTGCTAATCTCAATTGAGATCATCTATTAAACATGAGATAAGTTCTCAATTGAGATTCATCAATGCCAAAGATGTTAAATGGAATCCACTGGTTAGGGCAACAAGGGGTATGTTGTCAGCCTTCTTAACAAATATTGATTATGTTTCCTTTGACCATCATTTCTTCCTATGAGAGGCCACTAATGCTTGAAATGTAGTAATATAATTCTGGCAAGAATCCCCCTTTGGACTAGCCACCATAATGGATTCTGCAGAAAAAATCATTTGCCACAAGGGTTTTTTTGTTATGATGTGCTTAAAGTTTAACAACTATAATCCTAAAACTGTTCTTGGTTTATAACTATTTTTTTTGGTTGGTCAAATTTTTATACTAATTTGTCAAAATATTACATTGGATAAACGTGAGGCCCATTGCTCTATTGGTCTCACTCCAAACGTATTTGCTGACAAAGAGAACGATGCAAAAATGGAGAAGAAATTTCCATGTTTTACACAATCTCCAAAAAAAAAATGACCAGATAGCCTAAAACACATAGAGAATAAGAAGGCATCCAAAAATCATGATAGATCAATGGGAGAAATCAAGTGCAAGACCAACACCTAGAGCAATAGGGGTTCCTGTATCCCTATGAGCATGGAATTCAACATGAGCTAGGTGCACCTCCATCTCATCGAGTCAGTGGTTAGTGCACCTCTAGTTCCCTCACAAAGATGTCAAGTAGTCATAATATCCCACCGGTTTTGCTGCAAGTCATCCATGAATGCGATGACCGCGATATGTTCATCATGTATCTGCTATCTAATTTCCTCCAAGGTGGCAATTACGCTCCTCATCTGCATGTCTAGGGATTCCATGGATGATTTTTAGTCAAGATGACCTAGCGACTAATCGTAGTCCTTGTCCAACCACCCCACCTAATCGACAACCACAACCCTGGTCCTAGGCCAACTCCCCCACTAAATCAACAACCACAACCCCATCATCCTCCTCTACTCCCACTTGTTGGTATCTATACACTAGGTAGCCATGAGGCCCCATTCCTATCGGAGCCGGATCTTGCTACCTCAACATCCCAAAATTGACAAAAAAACACCAGAAAAGGGAGTCAATTGTGACTCGAGCATGAGACCCACACTGACACATCCCCATGTCACAACACAGGCATAAGAACTATCAAACCATCCAACTCACATTTCCAAACTATACTCCCAAATTTCCAATAGTGACTCCACCCTTTTGGTGCATTAGAGCTACAAATAGCGAGAGGAGGAATTGCCCCGAGAGGACCACTACAACCAAAAACACACCAAATTCCCATCTCCTAGCACCCAAAAAGCCAAAGCTTAAAGTGACCTAGCTCATTTTTTCTCCACATAAAAAAACCCCTCTAGTGAAAGAAAATGAAACAACGCAATTTACACTTTACTCGCAATATAATAAAGGAAAGATTTATCCAAACAAAGGTCCATAATAATAAACTTACTAAAGCACTGTTGATCATTGTAAATATTGACCAAAGATAGGTCCCCGCAGAGTGGACCAACAAGGCGATGTCCCCTACCAATGCTAAATATATGTAATGCGAGTGTCTGCAAACCTTCTCCCCATGCTCCCACATTGTGGAAGAGGGCTTCCAAATAGGCATGCTCCAATGCAATTCCCACTAGAGAACAACAATGATAGTAGCCGAATTAACCAAGAAAATGGGCATAAACAAATTGGCGGCTCGTGCATACTCAACACCAATTTTACCACCCACAATATCGCCTATAGCAAGAGTCCAGAAACAAATAAATAAACATCCATCTAGGTTTTATACCACTCCTCAGGCTTCTCGAGGTTTCTACTTCCCCAAAACTAGTTGTCTTGTCTACCCCTTCTATTTACTGCACACATTTTTCTCATCAGTCCCATCCAAACCTGGTGATAAATAACCTACTTTATTTGAGACTTTATTTCTATATATTATTAGAGAACTTTTTAGGTTATTTTGAGACTTTATTAATATATACTATTAGAGAAATTTTTAGGTTTACTGAGAGGATGAGAGATCAAATATATTTTTACTAATATTTTATTAGATCGAATATATTTTTACCAATATTTATTAGTTGCGTAGTGGTTGATTGATCATTGTAAAATTGAAATGTTTTAAATAACCTACTTTACTTGAGACTTTATTTCTATATATTATTAGAGAACTTTTTAGATTCTTCATTAAGATATTTTCATTTCTAGATGTTGCAATTCTCTCTCATAATGTGGAAACTTACATAATTAAATCTTTTATGGTAAAAGCATTGCCTAAAGTTATAGAAATATAATTTTATAGTGACAACCAAATATCTTTTGTGTGTCTCTTGAAGACTCTTAAGAAAGATATCATAATCAAATCTTTTATGGTAAAAGCATTTCCTAAAGTTATAGAAAGATATTTTTATAGTGACAACCAAATCTCTCCTGTGTGTCTCTTGAACGCTCTTGAAGAAAGATACGTGTCTCTTGAACACTCTTGAATAAAGATAACACTCTTGAAGAAAGATACCTGGTAATCTATTTGCAATGTTGGTATTGCATTATACTAAGAACCACATTTCATTTTCCTAAAAAACCCTAGCGTACGGAATAGGTGTCTTCTAATAAATGTTGTTGGGTAAACTATGATGCATATTGGTAGTTCCATTCTTAATAATATATTCATAACCTTTTCACCATGTTGTGAAAGCGAAAAATGTAAATAAGTTGATAAAATACTCATGAAGGTGATGGAGTTTGGCTTCACTCATGATAATTGCATAGATGGTAAGAGCCTCAGAGCTTCATCAAAATGCCCCTTGTTTATATTCTGCAATCATTGAGTTCCATGATATCACCTTTAGCTAACCTATAACATGTTTTTACTAGTTATGATTGCTTTATAGGTGATGGGGTTTGGCTTCACTCCTCGTAATTGCATAAATTGTAAGAGACTCAAAGCTTCATCAAAATTCCCCCTGTGTATATTCTGCAATCATTGAATTCTGTGATATCAACTTTCGTTCAAGAATTTCATCAAAGAGCTTATGGACTTCTCTAAAATGTCCATGTTGAGCATACCTTGTAATCAATGAATTCTATGAATGTGGGATTTTTTTAGGCATCTGCAAAAATATTTCCATAGCCTTATCAAGGTACCCTTTATGCAGATATTCATCAAGTATTGCAGTCCATGAAACCATTTGAAGAAAAAATTTCATGGCCTCATCTACGTTCCCATCCTCTACATACCCTAATATCGTAACATTCCAAGATACTACATTTCGTTATGCAAATTTTTGAGATAGTTGTGCATTCTCTATGTATCCACATTTAGAATACATATCTGCAAGAGCGCTCCCCACAATGGCATTACACTGCAATCCACTAGAAATTATGTCATGGTGGACTCCTTGCCATGTTATTGATCTACCAAATTAGCACATGTGGAGAGAACAATGGTGAATGTGAAATGGTTAGGTTTGGTACAATTCCCCACCTCGCTTAGTTGGCCACACCATTGCAAAGGATCACACCACATTTGGTTTATAAATTTACTTAGGTAGGTAGGATGCCCCTATCTCCCATCTCCTTATAAAGTACTCTCATCTACTATAAGACTAGTTCCTATGTCATTTCCTTACAGCATTTCCTTTGCACATCTCCTCACACCTAATAATATGATAAGTATTGAATACAAATCTATTTGAATTGATGATAAATATATGAAATACTTGTGCATTCTCTATGTATCCACATTTAGTATGCATATTGACAAGAGCGCTCCCCACAATGGCATTAGACTGCAATCCACTAGAAATTATGTCATGGTGGACTCCTTGCCATGTTATTGATCTGCCAAATTAGCACATGTGGAGAGAACAATGGTGAATGTGAAATGGTTAGGTTTGGTACAATTACCCCTCACTTAATTGGCCACACCATTGCAAATGATCACACCACATTTGGTTTAGGCATTTACTTAGTTAGGTAGGACACCCCTATCTCCCATCTCCTTATAAAGTACTCTTGTCTTCTATAAGACTAGTTCCTATGTCATTTCCTTACAACGTTTCCTTTGCACGTCTCCTCACACCTAATAATATGATAAGTATTGAATACAAATCTATTTGAATTGATGATAAATAATCCACGAGGTGCTCAATAAAGTAGAAACATATTCATTCTCGTAGATTTAATAATTATATACAAACATAGTATTGTACCGAGTTACTTTATAGGTTTTTAAAAACACCACTCATAATGAAGTTAGTTTTATTCGAGTACACTAATGAAATAGAAACTTGGTTGTAATGTATGCGATGGACACATAATTGAATTAAAAAAAATGTGCAATAGTGGAGAAATGTCTTAAATAACCTAGTTTATTTGAGACTTTATTTCTATATATTATTAGAGAACTTTTTAGGTTATTTTGAGACTTTATTAATATATACTATTAGAGAACTTTTTAGGTTTACTGAGGGGATGAAAGATCGAATATATTTTTACTAATATTTTATTAGTTTTGCAGTGGTTGATTGTTCATTGTAAAATTCAAATGTTTTAAATAACCTACTTCACTTGAGAATTTATTTATATATATTATTAGAGAACTTTTTAGATTCTTCATTAAGATGATGAAAGATAGAATATATTTATCAGTGTTGGTTGATATGTTAATGGAATTTCAAAAGTGAAAAATAAATTTTGTTTTAAAAAAAGTTATTTTGATTATATATTTTATTTTGAAAGACCTTGTATTAAAAAAATAAGATTGTATTTATAATAATCCACCATCACCAATGTGTTATCTCCCATCACCTCCCACCTCCCATCACCAAGGCAATACCATCACTAATGCAAGAAGCAACACATGGCATCCTCCTTTGTTTAGAAATTGGATCGCATTCACCAATGGAAGAAGAAACACAAGGCATCTTCCTTTGTTTAGAAATTGGTTGTTCACACTCTTGCTTTTGTTTCGCTATACGTTTGGGTTTATAAGTGGAGAAATTGAAATTTGGCAATAAAAGAGGTGAACAACCCATCAAAGACGTGCTTTTGTTTCGCTATACATTTGGGTTTATAAGTGGAGAAATTGAAATTTGGCAATAAAAGAGGTGAACAACCCATCAAAGACGTGAACAGAAGAGTAAACATAGAATGTGTTGGTTTTGAGTATAGAAATGGAAATAAAAATGATTTGGAAATATATTTATGTTTTAAAATTGTTTTAGGTATTAATAGGTGGAAACTCTAAAAAAAATTATTTGAAGATATTTTTTTCTTTTATTTTGTAAATGTTACTAAGTAGAAATAAAAATAGTTTTAGATAACTTTTTATACTTTAATTGTTATATATGTTTAAATAACTATTATACTCAATAAAAGTGAAGTTACATGTTCAAGAGAATGAGTGTTAGTTAAAGGAAAAGTACTTGCATTTAAGTTGAGAAAGGTTAAAATTGTGAGTAGAAATATAGTAATCCTAATTAAATATTTTAATAATTTTTTTGATATTATATTTTTGAGTAAATATTTCTAATATTTAGTATAATAGAAATTTTTTTTGGGCAAATAATGAGTTGTTATTTATTATATTTTTAAAATTCTTAGTTTTTTTAATAGTGCTTATGAGACAAAAGTGATGGTTGGTATGTGCATGGAATTACAAAATTGAAAAATATATTTGGTTTTAAATATAGTTATTTTCAATATATATTTTCTTTTAAAAGACTTTGTATTAAAAGAATAAGATTGTATTTATAATAATCCACCATCACCAACATGTCATCTCCCATCACCTCCCATCACCAACCCAATACCATCACCAATGTAAGAAGAAACACAGGTCATCCTCCTTTGTTTAGAAATTTGATCACATCCATTCCCCAACGCAAGACCATCACCAATGCAAGAAGCAACACAGGGCATCCTCCTTTGTTTATAAATTGGATCGCATCCATTCCCAAGTATTTGATGCTCTTCACACTCCCTCACCATAGACATCAACTAATGCTCTTCACACTCCCTCGCCATAGACATCAACTATGTGTACAATTTTACATAGGTGATTGAGTCTAATTTTATCTAGATAAATTGTGCTTTAAGGAGAAGTGACATCATAAACTCAAGCCCATCTACTTTTATAAAAAAGTGTAGGTGACTAAGTCTAATTTTATCTAGATAAATTGTGTTTTAAGTAGAAGTGACATCATAAACTCAAGCCCATCTACTTTTCTAAAAAGGTGAAGAACTAATGTGCCACATATCAAAATCATTTATAGCTAGTCTTAATAGTCAGTTGTAGGATAATGAAGGCATGGTTAATCTTGAGCACTATGCATGAAGAACTAATGTGCCACATCTCAAAATCATTTATAGTTAGTCTTAATAGTTAGTTGTAGGATAATGAAGGCATGGTCATTTTTGAGCACTATGCATTTTCGATTTATATTATTTCTTAGTTAGTGTTGACTTTGCCAAAACAACTAATCAACTAATCAGATCTCATCTTATGTAAAATCTTATAAAAGGAATTTGCTTAGAAACATAAGAATGTTTTGGAAATAAATATTCTCTTGCTTATGTTTGCAAGTTTTTGTCTTCAACATTTGAATGTTATGGCTTATCAATCAGCCAACCACTAATGTAGGGAGGCAATCAGTCAACCACTAATGTAGGGAGGCAATCAGCCAACCACTAATGTAGGGAGGCATATCCAGTGGTGTAGTAGTTTGCAAATGGGAAAGAGATTGATATCACCTCGAGAGCTCCGAAAATATGCAATGATTTGGGTCATCAAATCCAAGAGGATGAAGTAATGACAAAGTATGCACATGCATAATGGATTTTTATATGTCACGATTCATCTCCAATTTATGCCTTACGGTGTTTCCTTTGCAACATCTGGTGCAATTGCTAGTTTTATATTAACTTTAACCTACATTTTTTATAGCTACCAATATAAAAACCTTTACCCTTTATATATGACTCAATATATTATGTCATTTTTCCTTAAAATATATCTCTTATCTCTCAATATAAACCCACCTAACCTAATATGATATTGCTCCTCAAATAAAACCGATATAAAAAAGATGCTAACCGCCTTAACGGCCTTATGTTGTCTTTGAAATTAAAATAAGACACTAAATGTTTTTTCTTGAGGAAATTTTCTATTTATTTATCGCGCCTATTGAAAGGGTATTGTACAAGTTGAGGACGTTTAGAATGTCTGTTTGCGGATAATCCTTCGTAAAAACGAATTCAATTCGAGTGACTTACGTGTGAAATGCCAGGTGTTTGAGAAATGTGAACAAGCCGCACATTTCAGTCACATTTATGTCAATCTCGTGTAGATAATGTAGTCAACAATAAAGCAAGTTTGATTGGCTTTAGATGTTTTAGGAAAGTACATGGTGTTTTTGTTTTTATTTTGAAACGTTTAACACGATGGGTAGTGTTTTTTCTTTCGAAATTTTTAATATTTTCGCCCAGTTGTTCTCTGTAACATACCCCGGTAACCTCGCATGTAAAAGTAGGGAGTTAGATTTTTTTTATACATATTACCACAAGTAATTATCCAATTCACAACTCCACAATTCATCATTAACCATTAGATATAATATTCATTCGTACATCAAGTAAATTGCCATCAAAGACAGTAAGTTACATAACCATTGCATAACCTTTAACCACCAATGTGGTAGTGTAATAACATAAACTGTCCCATGAATCCTTGCATCCATTTCATGATTTCCATAAACATATTAATTAATATTAAACTTGGACAATATGATCATGCCATCAAATAAAGAACCATCAACATCAAGGATTCATCATCATCAAACTGACACAAAAAGGCAATCACACCATTGAACACCGATATACCCTGGAAACCCCGTAGGGTGAAAACCAGCAAACGTTCAATTTTATTATTAAACGCTCGTGAGGGTGTTCACCCCTCACTCAATGGCTCATAAGGGATTCCATCCCTTAACCATTGTTATGAAATCATTACAATGAATTATCATTAAGTTGTCACATAACTAGCTAAAAGCTAATACAGCTTCCATGTAATTTTTTACTTACATACCGCCACATACAACATTTCTTGTAGCATGATTGTTCTAGCAATGGATGATCTTGCAACTCTAACTCATCTGCACGGCCCGTTAATCCTTTTCCCGCCACAATGTTAAACATCACTTTTCTTTGGTACCAACCGCCATCGTTTCCTGTCAATGCTGTCGTCAACAAGCTTTGACAACAAGATTAGATACCATATTAATGAATCAATAATCAACCTCTAAAAGAGATCTTTTAACATCTACTCATCTGCATGAGCAAGTATAACATACTAATTAACTAGTGCATATTTTCAAGTAAATTCTTATTCTACTTTTCACAATGCTTATTCACACTCAAGCATATTTCTCTTTAAGAGAACTAATCATTAGTTTTACAAGTCCATGTTCTCATTATCAACATTGGCATCATGATTACATTTATAAATAATCATATTAACTAGAACTGCACATATTCATAAAGGGCACAAGCACTAAGGCTTTCCTTCGAAGGGACTAACTAAAATATCAGTTATAATCTTCTTGCATGAAAATTTACATAAACGTTGTCAAAAGAACTAGTCCCTTAGCTATCACTTTTGATGCATGCGAATAAATAAAGCATTCTCACACAACCTGTAGTCTTTTCGTGCATGCGAATATATATCCTTTCTAAAGAAAGCTAACAAAATCTCATGTGCATACACGTCTCATTCAACAAGAAGCTAAGATAATAGTTATGTGAGCATAATAGTAATCACCTATCATTTTCCTAAGGAAATATGGCCCAATAGTTCTTCTAGCCATACAAAGAATATATCTTTAGAACACATTGACTATTCTTTACGCATCCAATAGCTTATCATAAGAGCCATCATAAGAGCCCTCCTTGAAAGTATGAAAAACATAATCCCTTTTCTACAATTCTATCAACATTTCATGTAAACAATTACATAATTCTTTCTTAAGGGAAGTCATTATAACCTCATTTCACTATATTCCTATATGAAGGATTCTCAAGCTTCCCTTTCGAGAAATTATTAAAGATATCCATCTTTATGCATAAAAATCAAGATACAAAAACAAGGTTAACTTACCCTTTATGCATCAAAATCAAGAAGTCAACACAACTCGTCTAACAAGACAATCTTTCAAGAGATTATATTTTTCAAGAAAGTTAACATGACCACTTTCTCTATGTACACACAAAATCACAATAGCTACCCTTACGTGCATGCAACATGTGTCTTTCCTAACACAATTACTTTTACTCAATGCACATTATCTTTTCATGAAACAAGTAGGGTTCTTGATATGATATGAACACTATTCATATATCTTTCAAAAATAGGAAACTCTATTTTTGTTTCAAGAAATCTACGCATAAAAGCCATCCTCTTCATACATGAAGTATGCACACTTTCCTAAAAGGAAAACTATATTTATGTGTATATAACACATAATCTTTCTTCAAGAAAGTTAGAAGAGAATATCTATGTGCCTAGAAGCACATCATTAGCCATCTCTATCATGCATGTAATGCATAGTTATCAGCTAGTATCATAATGCAATAAGCATATATATCTTTTTCAAGAAACTTCTATTAAATAAAAATACATATTTTAATTCAAGAAAACTTGGCCACTTTTCACGCTATGTCCTCAAGACATTTATATGCCTCATCTTCTTTTCTCAAGAAGATATTTTGGGCTATATTTAGCAAGGATTTCATTCCAAGAAAATGACAAATCTACTTAGTTTTTAACACACAAGATTCACATGTAATCTTTGTAATAAAATCTACACATTTACTTAGATTCTGTGTGCATATTGCCTATTTTCCTTTCAAGAAATAGAATCTAAATAACATGTGTACTTAGGTTTCTCTAGAATTTATCAAATATCTTTAACGCACTCTCATAAAAATTGCTCCAATCTTAGTTGAAGAATAACCATTTTCAACGCAAATATTCTTTTAAATTCTGAACAGTTCCAACATATTGTTCATGCAAGATTAAATGAAGAACTGAGCATTTACATCACTTGTTTATTTCCAGGAAGACTAATGAATGACCCAAACCCAGGTCTGTAAATACTTATAACAGAAATCAAGTCTATTCAAGCAGATAAAGTTTTCTACTGCGTGCCCAATATCCATATCAAATAGCAGAGCAATAGACAGTTACAAATCTGGAAAAACCCTCAGTTGTCACAAAAAAATAATAGCAAGAGAACTACTACGTTCAGAACAGAAGTAAGCTCTGGAGTATTAACGGAGTTGAAGCCACGCTTATATATATGCAATTTGGGAACAAAACTTACCAGAATTCTCTTTTCAGAATGCAATATTGTAAATATAATAACATGCACATATTTGAATTCAAGAGAATCCAGCAAGATACTTATCTTTTCAGTTTCAAGAAGCCGCTCGGCTTTGCCTGAGTCGAAGAAGGGGACGCGTTGCCATGCAAATCATGACGTTTTACTTCAAACATGCAACTACCGTGCGCAGATTTAAACACTTTGTGAACTTTTCAAACTCAATTCCCTCGATTCCCTCTGCGTCTTCTCTATCTCTATCTCGTCACCAAATTCAACACGCTGCTGCCAATTACACAATCTCAGACGAAGCCCCTTCCCTTTCTCACTCTGAGCACAATAACTTTGGGAATGTGAATGGTAATAGTAATGAGGCTGAGGAGGACTCGACATCGCTGTCACTATCAATGATAGTTTATGAAACGGTTTCGTGGACCAGTGGACATGCCTGCAAGAAACAACTTCCTTCTCGTCATATGCTCCGCGCCTTCCCTCGTTTCCTTCATTCTCGTTCAGTTCCACAACAGCCAAGAATCAGTTAATAACTGATTCTTAATCTTGAATTACTTTTACGCAGGGTTATGGTTATTTATGATAGAGATATTACATACTCCCCCCCTTAACAAGAACACCGTCCTCGGTGTTCATCTCTCGGTGGAACCTTAGATCTTACTCATGATATGAACATCAAAACCGCACAAAAATTGATCCTTGCTCTTTATCATATATTTCATTCCAAGGAATGACAATAAACAAAATAGTAATGATATAATCATAGGAAAGATCAATAGTCACAAGCATCCATAACTGCAAAATTATGCAAGTTCTAATTGCTACCACTTGGCCCTTATTCAAATTCAAAAACCAAACTCTATATCAACTTACCATTACTTACCATCTACTCTTGAAAATCATGAGCACTTTCGCGTAAGCTTTTTGATAGTGATTGAGCAACCCATCAACTCTCCATGGTAAGTAATCCTTTAATGGATGACTAACAAATTCAATCGCATTAGTCAAATACTTTTAACTATCAATCAATTGTGCAATGTTAGATGATATTTAAATCACAGTACCTTTACAAGTACATAAAGAACACCAACACTACTCATCAGCATGATAAATCATGTCACCACATGCACAGTGAATAATTCTCACTAAAGGCATCCACAAAGTACCCCTAAAGGTACCAAAAGGGCGCCTAGCTCTCTAATCATCAAAACAGTCAATTACTGCATCATTTGAAAATTGTCTTAGCCTCTACTAAGATGTTTACAAGATTAATAATACAACAAAGGAATTAAAATTTCCAATAACTCATTATTGAGCACTAAGCTCTTTTCCTGTTAAATGTGCATAACATATTTCACACAACTATATGTAAAATTCAATTTTAACACAACATATAGCCAATTAGTTAATTCCTTTAGCTATGAGAACCACAATAGGCTAAAGAATTCCCAACCCATGGAAACTGGTTTCCACAACCAAGTCGAGTCATTTTCACATCCAGACAGTTTCTTTGATAGAGACCTTACCAGGTCCAACATGGAATTCCACTGGCCAACCAACTCAAGAATTCTATGGAGAGGAGATCCGGGCAGACAAGTACCATCAACCCCTTCGGGCAGGTAACTTCCATCAACCCAAAATCAGCCGGACAAGTACCATCAACCCCTCCGGGCAGGTAACTGTCATCAACCCAAGGCATTCCAACCTTTCACAATCCGGGCAGACAAGTACCATCAACCCCTCCGGGCAGGTAACTGTCATCAACCCAAGGCATTCCAACCTTTCACAATCTATCTGCAACTGTCTGGCATGTTAAATTTCTCTTTTATCATTCTTTCCCAAAGTAATTTACGTAATGAACCATATGAACATTATCATAAACAAAATATACATGCATGCACACCATGCATTTACACTTAACCCTCATCATGGGTCCACAACACCTAGATTGATGGGAAACATATCTATCATACATGTTGTATGCATTCAAATTTTCCAAGTAACACAATTCATGCATATCATATAACTTTATTCTTTCTCATTTATAATTGCAATTCATATTGCAACGATTTATGTGATGAGTTTTCTTGTTGCCATTAAGCTACCTCTTCTTAATCCCATTAGCAACATTGGTTATACATATGCATCATTTTAACAAGCATTCAATTTCCAAATTTTTTGATGCATACAATATCGTCATGTATAAAAGCATATGCAAGTATAATTGTCAACAATAGTTGAGTTAATGATCTAAACATTTCCAATTTCCCATAGTCTGTTGTCTTAATCCATACCGTCATTAATGGAATATTATCTTACGTTTACTATGGCCAGCATTGGCCATGCATCATTAATATAATTAAGAATAATCAAGGTATTCTGACCAACCGTTGGTTCAACATGCATAGCTAACTAATTAAACTACCCTTATTGGAAGCAATTCCTTTACTTATGCAATTAAAAGCATGATCCCCTAAGTGTCACACATGCACTAGAGTTACCCCTTGATGTTAGATGCAATAATTATCTTATCACTACCATGTGACCACTTCAGAATAATGACTTCAAGGAGACATTACGAAAATCACTAACATCAACACACTATAGTTATCATTTTCCAACTCCTTAAGCATGGTCAAAGGAATACTCACATGTACATCAAGTGCTATCTGGTCATCACCAGACTTATCGATTCTTTTCCCTTCTCCGTCTGTTCCTATAGCATGGTCTTCTCGCTTCTCCTTGCTTCCTTTTTCCTTTGAAAGCATCTACAGTTGGGGAAGGTAGTTAGAGTTTACTAATAACTTCATTAACACATGTAGTCTATTTATGAATAATTGTCACATGTAATTCTACCATGAATGGGTCCTAGAAATGTTACCCACTGAACATGCTTCTACAATTAACTTCACACTAGAATGCAACATGCATAAGAATCCGTCATTCCCATAGTAGAGATAAATTCAACCATCATTAAATCGAGGCTCAAAGGATTTTTATCTCACAACTAGTAATGATTAACATAAACACATACCATGCTAGTGAATCTCAAATAATTAAGATATAAGCATACACTATTCATCAAGCATTCTCATGGTGAGCAAACTTAAGAACTCTTCTCATAAAATCGTCATACACATTCCACGCATGTGACATCAATCAACCATCACTTTTTTACGAATTGTAATAATCTTAAATCTAATGCAATTAATGCATATAAGTTCTATTGGTTAGTCATGCAATACTAACCAATCTCAACTACCAATCATCTTCAAGCATCTATGACAAGACTGAATCAACAATTAGTTATTACAATCAAGTCTCACTACTTATTGTATATTTCCAATATCTAAAGGGGTTCTTACAACGTCCTTTTAAAACACTATATCGTCAAATCCAAGGACATCCCCGTATTTTACATTCATGCATTGACCCATTAAAATTAGTTCATTGCAACATCAATCCTATTTAATAAATACATCATTGTTATCACCATATTTGCAAATCAAAAGTGGGTTGTTGATTTTCACTTTCGTCTATGAGTGTTCAAGATTTTTCATAAGTGTAATGAGTGTTCAATATTTTTCTTAAGTGCGACAAAAGTTTCATTGTCTTTTATCCTCATTAGGAATCCAATGTCATAAACATAGTTATGCAACAACTTTATTACTTACTACTCAAAGCAGTTTAAACACAAATCACACTTATCATGCCGAAAGTAGTGTACTATGTAAATCAATATGTGAATGGTTAAACTCATACCTGAGTTAATGCCTACTGATGGCGTACCTCAATTTCCTTTCCGCTTACCAATTCCCAAAGGCGCCAGTACTGCAACCTTTAGCTCTGATACCACTTGTAACATACCCCGGTAACCTCGCATGTAAAAGTAGGGAGTTAGATTTTTTTTATACAAATTACCACAAGTAATTATCCAATTCACAACTCCACAATTCATCATTAACCATTAGATATAATATTCATTCGTACATTAAGTAAATTGCCATCAAAGACAGTAAGTTACATAACCATTGCATAACCTTTAACCACCACTGTGGTAGTGTAATAACATAAACTGTCCCATGAATCCTTGCATCCATTTCATGATTTCCATAAACATATTAATTAATATTAAACTTGGACAATATGATCATGCCATCAAATAAAGAACCATCAACATCAAGGATTCATCATCATCAAACTGACACAAAAGGCAATCACACCATTGAACACCGATATACCCTGGAAACCCCGTAGGGTGAAAACCAGCAAACGTTTAATTTTATTATTAAACGCTCGTGAGGGTGTTCACCCCTCACTCAATGGCTCATAATGGATTCCATCCCTTAACCATTATTATGAAATCATTACAATGAATTATCATTAAGTTGTCACATAACTAGCTAAAAGCTAATACAGTTTCCATGTAATCTTTTACTTACATACCGCCACATACAACATTTCTTGTGGCATGATTGTTCTAGCAATGGATAATCTTGCAACTCTAACTCATCTGCATGGCCCGTTAATCCTTTTCCCGCCACAATGTTAAACATCACTTTTCTTTGGTACCAACCGCCATCGTTTCCTGTCAATGCTGTCGTCAACAAGCTTTGACAACAAGATTAGATACTATATTAATGAATCAATAATCAACCTCTAAAAGAGATCTTTTAACATCTACTCATCTGCATGAGCAAGTATAACATACTAATTAACTAGTGCATATTTTCAAGTAAATTCTTATTCTACTTTTCACAATGCTTATTCACACTCAAGCATATTTCTCTTTAAGAGAACTAATCATTAGTTTTACAAGTCCATGTTCTCATTATCAACATTGGCATCATGATTACATTTATAAATAATCATATTAACTAGAACTGCACATATTCATAAAGGGCACAA
>APFE030035846.1:0-10323 GCA_000404065.3 Pinus taeda
AAAAAACGACGACATGGGTTTTTGCAAAGGAACCCAATTGACTTTCACGAGGTTTTAAAATTTTGTATATGGTTTGAGCAAATTTTCTAGTTCTTCCAACACCCGGTTTTTGCAGAAAAACCCTACAGAGTTATTTTTAAAATTCACATACTAATGAACAAACAACTTCAAAAATGGTTGCAGAATATGTCCTGAATTTTTATTCAGCATTTTAGATGAAGTGTGTGGCAATTCCATGTACAATTTAATCATCATAAACTACAGAGCTTGGAATCTAATTATCAAGAAGCTGAGAGGTTGCTGACAGAATGCTCTCTATATGTTGACATGAAAGGATTTGGGCGTACGTTACAATATATTGATTTTATTTGAGGTATTGACAATGATGTAGTGCAAAATCAGGGAAGAGTGCTGACGGTCAGGTACCGAGAGCCTATAGTTCTTGATCTAGAGTTTCTAAAAGTTGCAGTAGCCAGGAAAGCTTGGATAGAGTACATATTTTTACCTGCTTCCTAAAAGAGATATGCCTCCAGCAATGAAAATGACAAAATTTAGCCTTTCAAAGAAGTCGTGGAAGGAGTTGAGGAAACCTAGAAATTCGTTAGCAAAACCTGAAAGGTGCCGGAGCATTCAATGGCCATGATGTCTCATCTCTAGATCCAATGGTTTACCTGTGGTTTTTAAGTTTAGGAAGATCAGAAGAAGGACCCCCCGAAAAAATGTTTGACAACACCCCTGGAAGCAGTTTCTTGTTTTACAAAACCACGAGTGATTTACATCTGAATGATGAAAGATGGGGCCCATATTTCCTTTTTTCCTGGATTCAAACATCATTACAAATTATGATTATTCAAAAGTCCAAACTATGTTAAAATGTAGTTGTTTGATCAATAAAGTGAGGAACATAATTTAAAATTATATATGTTACCTATATCATATTAAATTTCATAATTGTATTATTTTTAAAAGGCGTCATTACTATTATATATTTGATCATATATAATATTAAAATTTCAAAGTGTTAATATCATAAGTGAGGCCACGTATTATTAAAACAGGGTTCATTATTGGTAAAAGTTAGTTTTATAACAGTTTAAAATTAGTTTTGTAACTGATTCAAGAACAGTTAGTTTGAAGGCACAGATAAAAGAATGAGAAATACATTTTGTAAGGGTTTGGAGTGTGCAAGGCATGAGATTGATTTAATGACAAATTTTTTTGGAAACTCAAGAATATAAAACATAAGTTGCGGGGTAATTGCAACATTGTATTTTTTCTTGTCTCTTGATGAAACACCATCTTCTTTGAATAACTGGATTCCACATTCAAGAGCATGCTATTATAGTGACGATGTAAAACATATTTGGCATGATCAACTTGGACATTCAAATACCATTCATTGTAATATGTATTAATCAAAATACTTTAAGAGGAACTTCTTTTGTTACTTGAAGACATGATGGTTATGTCTGATGCATCCTTGAAAAATAACGTTATGATAGATTACGAAAATATGTCTCTTAGCATGCATCAACTCCCTTTTATCATTTGCATAGTGAATTCTATGGTCCATTTCCTTATGTTTATTTTTCTAGGCTTAAGTATGTCTTAAACTTCATTGAATACTTTAACCTATGTTCTCGGGTTTATATCCTTAAAAATTAGAGTGGACAATTTAACAATTTTCATTCAAGATCTTTATAGAGAATTGATTTCAAATTTTAATTTAGATAATGGTTTTGAATCCATTATCAAAAGGATTATCACATATTTCATTGTATAAGGAATTCATGTACAACACTATACATGAAAAAATATGGGATTGGAAACTAAAAGAAACAAACCTCAAATGAAATACTTAAATGCATGACCTAAGCTAAGGATATGATTCCTTTTCTTTATCAGGACCTATATCTAGTGTAAATTATATAGTTGATTTCACTCCTTGCAAGGATTTGTAAGACATCAAATTGGAATAAGGATGGAATGAAATTAAACTTAATATGACCAACTTTCAAGTGTTTGGTTATGATCTATAGGTAGACATATTTGATAAAAAGAGAATAATATAGCATCATACATGTAAGAAGTGAACTTTGGTCAATTGGTAATAAATATGTGAAAGGTAACAAAATTATTATATCCAATAATGCACAGTTCAATATTAATATATATTGTTATTTTGAATAAGGTATCTTGATCTACGTCTCTTATTCATTAGTTGCTCCATCTTCAACTTGTGATCTGATTTTGGTGCATGTTCCATCTCCTTGTACTTCTTATATACCAACTAATTATTCTCCTAATTACCCTTTTGTTACATTTTGTATCATTCCTCTTCCTCCATTGATGACAATGACGATTAAAACTAAACTCTTCCTACTTCATCACCTTCTTCATATGAATCTATTGAACCTAAACCTATACTAGCTTTACAAGTTTCTTCATGACTCCCAAAAAATTGGGAATTAATTATTATTCTAATTAGTCATCATTTTTATTGAAGAAGAACACACTCTTTGTTTGAAATAATTAACCACTTCCATTTTGTCTTAATTTCCTTAGAGTTTGTATGTAGAAAAATTTAAGGAAGCATTTGACCAACCAAAATGATATGAAACAATAGTAGAATAATCCTTTTTCAATCCCTCTTAGTGATTGATACTTGTATTCAAGCACACTTTTCTAAGTAAAGAAACTTGTAAGAACCAAATGGGCTTATACAACTATGTATATGGAAAATGGTAATATTGACAAACAAAAGGCCTAGTTAGCCGGCACAATCTTTTCATTGCCAAATGAATTCCATTGATACATAAACTAATGTGGATTTTTCACTAGGCATTTTTCAAAACAGATATTATAAAATTACATTTCAAATATGGAATTCTACACTATTATAGTTTCAATTCCTTTTATATTCATGGATCTATGGAATACTTTTATTAGTGTGTGCATGTGAATTAAAAATTATGAAAAAAGTACATAATAATGAAATAAAATCACACACACACACACATTTGACACAAGATATGACCTTGAAAACCCTTTTGAGAGAAAACCCAACTGGAAGGTGAGGCTACTCTCCTCTCTTTCTCTCAATGCAAAATTTTAGTGACTACAAAGAAGTATGGCCTATGTCATGTGGGATACTATAGTGTACAATCCTCTCAGCGTGCTCTATATTCTATCATCCTTAGTGATTTTTTCTTAGCTATGGAAAAACGCAGTAAAAAATGAAACCATTTTTCCTCCTAGTGTCTTTGTTATACCACGACCTAATAGCCTACTAGCGGTTAGGTTTGAATACCTCAAATATTAACTAAAGTTACAATATAGACCCTTCTAGAGTCTTCTTAACCATAATCACATTTCTAGCACTTTTTTCATGAATAATGGGGGCTGATGTGGCATCCTCTTGAATTATGGTGGTGAAAATAAGAAGGTAATTTTTTGAGTGGCATAACTTTTGCATACGTACTTCTGATTGACATGATTCTTGCAGCATTACAAAGGTCTTTGTGTGCAGTCAAGGAAAAAAATGTGTTGTGTCAAAGAGGAAATGTTTTACCCCAAAAGACATCATTTGATGCCTCAAAACACTCCCGAATGATTTTAGACCCCATTTTGCCAAACTGGGTCTCGCCGGTAAAATGGAACTATGAGCTAATTCCTCCACTTTTTCCATTTTGGAGAACAATGAAATCAAGAGGCAGATTCAAGAGCTGTTGCAAAAAGGTCACATCCGTTCGTGTTCATTGCCCTCTGGGAGCTCGATCATGTTGGTACAAAAGAAGGATGGGACTTGGAGACTCTGTATTGACTATCGGGAATTGAACAAGGTCATTGTCCATAATAGGTACCCAATCCCATGGATTGATGACCTCCTAGACCATCTGAAGGGGGGAAAATATTTCAGCAACATCGATTTGAAGTCACGATATCACCAACTACAGATCGAACCCTCCGCTGTGTGGAAGATTGCCTTCAAAGCCAAGGAGGGCCTTTTCGAATGGTTGGTTATGCCTTTTAGATTGACTAATGCTGCTGCAACCTTCATGAGGCTAACGGATGACATCTTGTGGCCATTCACCAACTCAATTGTAGTGGTATACTTGGATGACATCTTGATATTTAGCCAAAGTTGGGAAGAACACCTCCAGCACATCTGACAGGTTCTCCAAACACTTCGGCAACACAAGTTATGTGCCAATTCGGA
The DNA here is from genome assembly GCA_000404065.3 of Pinus taeda. Taxonomy (NCBI): domain Eukaryota; kingdom Viridiplantae; phylum Streptophyta; class Pinopsida; order Pinales; family Pinaceae; genus Pinus; species Pinus taeda. The sequence goes on from APFE030035846.1 coordinate 4,220, forward strand.
GAAATGCACTTCTGGCATGACCTAGGTTTAGTATTTTGGATACATTATTGACGAACAGGGGGTGCATGTGGATACATCCAATATCCAAGTCATTCAGGATTGGCTATCTCCAACCACTTTGATAGAGCTTCGCAACTTTCTAGGTCTCGCCAACTTCTATCACAGGTTCGTGTTGGGATTTTCTATCACTTGGCCCTTGAGTCAAGTCACCAAGGGAGGAGCGAAAGAAAAATTCTTTTAGTCTGAATCTCAACAGAAGGCATTCACAGAATTGAAAGATCACCTCTACTCGACACCAGTGCTCGCATTACCAGACCTGCAACAACCATTTGAGGTCAAGACAGATGCCTCTAACTATGCTGTTGGGGTAGTCATTACTCAACACAAGAATCTAGTGGCATATCATAGTGAGACACTTTCAAACATAGTCAGAAAGTATCCCACTTATGACAAAGAGATGTATTCCATTGTGCAAGCTTGTCGACAATGGAAGCATTACATTTTGGGGAAGGAAACAGTCATCCACACACACCACCAACCCTTGCAGTTCATACAGACCCAAGGGAAATTGTAAAATGATTGCCATAAGAAGGGCAACACCAATAATGTTGTAGATTGCCTTATTTGGCCACCGATCATGGCGTTAACCACCGTGCTCAACTCTTGTGGGCACGAGACTTCTGATTGGCCACTTCTCTATAAAAACGACCCAAAATACGGTCACATATACCAGACACTCTTGGACGATCATCATGTTCTAGATTTTCACCTTCAGGATGCCCTGTCATGCCACCTGGGTCACTATTGCGTTCCTTCAAGTGAGCTTGCCAAGATGAATTGGAAGCACACTACAGTCAGGCTATTGCGCATTTCGGGGTTGAGAAAATGGTGGCAGTACTATAGAAGTATTTATGTTGGCCAAATCTTCGACAGGATGTTAAGAATTACATCAGATCATGCACTACTTGTGCCATTGCCAAACCGGCCATTAAGAAGCAAGGCCTCTATACCCCGCTGCCTACCCCTAGTTGACGTTGGGAATCCATCTCCATGGATTATATGTTGGGCCTTCCTTCCACTAAGCATGGAAATGATTGTATTTTTGTGGTTGTCAACAGGTTCTTGAAGATGGCCATTATGGCGGCCTGCAAGAAGAATATCACGGTAGAAGCCACTACTAAACTCTTCTTCAAATGAGTGTGGGCACACTTTGGGATCCCACAGTCTATCATCTCAGATCGGGACAATAGGTTCCTTAGTACATTTTGGTTCAGTCTCTGGTCGATGCTGGACACCAAACTCACTATGTCCACAACCTTCCATCCTTAAACTGATGGCTAGACAAAGGTTGTCAACAGGATGATCGTACACATTCTGCGCATGTAAAACTCAAAGCATCCACGCACATGGGATGAGAGCCTCCCCTATGTTCAGCACAACTACAACCAGGCTCTCCACAGCTTGATTGTCCATAGCCCTTTTTAGGTGGGCTTGGGATTCCAGCCATTATGTCCCATTGATGTGGCCATGCCATTTGCAACTAGTCACGTAGATTCAGCTAATGTCCAGTTCGAAACATGTAAGGCAAACAACTTCATTGAGCACATCGAACATACTCGCCAGTAGGTCCATGACATTCTGGAGAAACCAAATGCCAAGTATAAGCAACGACATGATCAACATCAGGTGCCACACAAGTTTTAGGTGGGCGACAAAATCTAGTTGTATTTGCAAAAGGAATGCCTTACTGGAGCCTATCAGAAACTCAAAACACTATGATATGGTCCTTACACCATTACCAAGGCTATTGGAGACAATGAATTTGAGCTCAACATTCCCCCATTCCTTGGCTTGCACCCAGTGCTCAATGTGGACCGCCTTTGATTATACTTTCCACCATTGCTAGACACATCCAACATTGTAGAATAGCTCAAACCCATAGAGTTAAATCCAGATTGCATAGAGCAAGCTGCAACTGATCAGGTCATGGACACACAGATCAAGCATACTCGGTAGTAGAATATCCAACTGTATTGAGTTATCAAAGCAGGAAAACTCCTTCACCAGAGCAAGTGGCTCACCAAGGACCAAGATCAACAGAAGTTCCCTCTTCTCATGGAGGAAATCAATGCAATGGGGACCATTACTTCTTAAGGGGGGAGGAATGATCTACGTGGATATTGGTGGCCACTCGCTAATTCCACTTGGACCCCCACCATTGCTTCTTTCAGTTTCCTTAATTGTAGCATAATTTAATATTTTTAGTAGTTTTTTAGGTCCTAAACTTTCGGAGCCATTTTGAGGCCCTAAACGACGTTTTTTTGGAAATCTACCGCTAGCGATTTTCTATCAAAAATCATCTTTTCCGCCATAGTCCTCGGAGAGATCTCTCTAATGGGCTATCATGTGTGTCAAATGGAGATAATATGACCAAGTTGCGACCTCAGGAAGTTGGCTGTCCAACTCACCCCAATGGGGCCCATAAACTCTTGGTGTTACATCTCCTTGGGTTAGGGTTTTCTCTTATTGTTCAATAATAAAAAGGACCTTGAGCCTCATTGTAAGGTAGTTCAGTGGCATGTAGCTGCCACATATCTTCTCAGAGATAAGCTACAATCGCGCTAGCTCGTTTATTTCCATTCTTGTTTGTAAGCATATTTCAGTATTTTACATTAATGAAATGAAGTATTATTTCCACTGCATCTATGTGTTTATGGTTATCTCTATAATTTGTTACGTTCCTGTTTAAATCTAGATCACAGATGTCCATTTCCTTTTCTATATTATAATATTGAAGTTAAGCTTAAGCATGGGTTGGAGAAGATAACTCACATAATTACATATGAAAGGAATATCTCAACCCCTTCACCTCTGCCAATAAGAATCACATTGTTGGTCTCGTTTAAGGAGATGTTAAAGGTCATGGATTTCGTTTTTCATAGATTATCTTGAAATTGTTGAATATTACAAAAATGAAGTTAAGATATTAAGTAAATTTTGTAAGGACCCAACTTCATGGTAGATGAGGATGATATCATCTAAAAATATGATAATATTGATAGAGACTCTTAAAAGTTACTAAACAACTAAGGTATCGAATGAGATTTATATGATTTATTTTAGCTCATATGAAGAGTCCAAAAAGTGTATGCCATTCCTCTAGGTTCTATTGTGGCACTACTATTGTTTGTTGACCTATTATTGAGGTGATGTAGTGTGTTAGTTTGAATCAACACTGAATATATCCAATATCCCTCTTGTAGTCCAAATATCTCCTTCAGAAATGTTATCTTGTAGTGCGTGGTAGTATACATGGGCCATGATGATTACAAGATTATTTTTGGGCCCAAGATTGTCATTTTCATACCCAAACCATACATGGTACATAACAACTCCTAATAGAACCCATATGTAACTCGTAGACCAAAGATTCTCTATAGAAGGTTTATGTGGTGGTTGAAGGTCTATTCCTTCCCATGTGTCATAAAAGCTCCATTTCAAGCTTGTGGACCTTTTTTATTTTCTTAGGTAATGGTGTAGGCCTCAAAACCTATCCCTCTTTTATAAAATCTCATAATATAACCCATGTCCAACCAATAAAAAATAAAAATATTCCCTCTAAATGGATTGTGTGGGTGTCATACATTGTTTATGTAATGATTTTAGACTTGTTTATAGGCTATTAGTCATAAAGAAGTTTTAAATTAAAAGTAAAACCATTATTATAGCATTCTTTTAATTAAACAACACTTACATTAATAATGCGTGTGCTACTTGTTGTTACATCAGTTAGAATCCGACTATTAGTCCTAAAGAAGTTTTGAATTAAAAATAAAACCATTATTATAACATTTTTTATTTAAACAACACATACATCGATAATGCATTTGATACTTGTTGTCGCATTAGTTAGAATCCATTGTGCTCTATTAGTCATGGTAAACAATATCATGTGCATGCATTTATAATGCACACATTATATTTAGGTAAAAAAAATTAGCATAAAAATTTATGATATTTTGACCCTCTAAGTTATTTTTAGTTTAACTTAAACTAATATATATTTAAGTATAGTATTATTCTTTGTTGTTAATTTATATTGTATTAGTAATTGTAAATAATAGCAAATGCACACATCATATAATGCACACATATTATATTTAGCTAAAAAAAATTAGCATAAAAAATTATGATATTTTGACACTCTATTTTTTTTTAATTTAACTTAGACTAATATATATTTAAGTATAATATTCTTATTTATTGTTAATTTAATATATACTAATTTGATGATTATCATATCTTACGCAAATTTAACATGATAAATCAACTTTATCCTTCATGATACTCTAAAGATGAAATACCAATCGGTATATAATCTTTATTTAAAAAAATTATATTGTAATTTCTTTATAATCGATGTGAAAGATACTCATAAATTATTACATTTAATTTTTACATTAAAAGCCAAAACTATATACTATATAGTTATTTTTTATATGTGTTAATACATCTCCTAAATATTTTCACCTCAATGCATACCATAGCACATATTTCCAAAAAGAAACTTTGTCATTCATCCTTTTCCATATGCACATGTTTCCACTTGACAGGCTACATTGAGGCATCCACTTTCACATGTCACAATAACACATTACCTTCCATGTTTCGTCTTGTTTATAGCTTTACGTTAGCATTTTTCCATTTTACTAGTCTAATCAATTTACCATGTACGACACTCCCAAACCACCACATTATATTTTCTGGAAGAACCTGCTCTAATAATAATTTATCTTATTCTCAAAATGGCACAACTTTGTCATTTTTGATTAATTAGGAAGAAAATAACTATTTTTAGGCTAATTTCTCTTTCAAAACAGTAAATATCTGAAAACGTTACTATTTTCAACTTGTTTTCTCTCAATTTTCTAAACCACTTCTACTTCTCGTTTTACTAATTTCTTTAAAATATATGGTAAGCACTTGAACATGACTATGAATGTTCTTTTTCTGAAAATGCATTATTTTTTGGTTGGATAATTATAGTATATGTAGTCTAATTACAATTTTTACAAATATTATATAGGATGTTTGTTAAGGATTAAGGAAATTTCAACAACAAAGGAAAATAAATTACTTTTTAGGTGGATTACACGAAAACGCATGGGATATTAAAATATACTAAGGCCATAGACTCACTTGGATGTTGATTTATGAATAATTTGTTGGAAATAATACTGAGAGGAGGGGTGGTGAATCAGTATTATCACATCAATAAAACTTTTTCATTTCCATATTCAGATTCATATATGCTACTTCCACAACTTCTTATGATTCAGTTAGTTGATCCTTAATGAGTGCATTAGAACATTATCAACCATATTAACAGTAAACAGGTGCAGTAAAATAAAACATATCATCACACATAAGCCACACAGATGAACACCATGATATAAGGTGGAAACCCAATGTGGGAGAAAACCACCTGCTGCAAGTCATCTCAATCTTCTTCTTAATAAGAAAATCCCTTTACAATAGTTCTGTACTGGTGCAGTCTTATACCAGTGCGCAAGCTTCTACCTGCAGAAGGCTACAACCTTCTCTCATTCTCCAGACTCTCCTAGAAGGGAGCTACAACCCCCTTAGATCTTGTACTAGCTAAGATACTAGTACGTAGGCGCAAACCTACAATCTTCTCTCCTCCAGGTACCACGTTTCATACATTTTCAGACTAGATACTCCTGAAGCACAACACATAATCTGAAAGGCCACGTTTCATCCAATTTTCATACTGAACCCGATGTGTGGAACAAGGGATTTGCCGAAATGAAGCGAAATGAAGGGGATAGGAAGCTTATAAATTCTTGAGGAAATTTTGGGAAGTATGGAGGGATGTTAGGAAGTAGGGGAAAGTGGAATCTCAGAAATTGAGTGAGGGGAAGGGGTCCAAAAAGGAAAAACATAGACCCAACCATAGAAAATTGCTAGGTTGTAGTAAGAAACTAGGGTTTATGCGAAAATGAGGAATTTGGGGGATCTCAGTGATGGGAAGTGTTTGATAAGGTATTTTAAGGATAGGGAAGGTGTATGAACATCAGGATACA
>APFE030035849.1:2396-24752 GCA_000404065.3 Pinus taeda
CCCTTTGAAGATTTCTGACAAAATTTGATTCTTCTTCTGCTTCTTCTGGTATGTGACTTGCCTCATAATACTCTCCTTTGCCTGATGCCTTGAAAGCAGCTTCTCTTCTATCTGATGGACCTCCCTTTCTCATTTCATAAGCAGTTAGAATTCCATGCAACTGAGACATAGTAAGAATTCGTAGATTTTCTTTTTCTTCTATTGCAGATACTTTAGATTCAAACTTGGGGGACAATGATCTTAGAACCTTTTCAACCACAATAGCCTCTTTTATTTCTTCACCCAAATTTTCATACAATTAACAACTTCATCTACCCGAAGAAAATAGTTAGCCACACTTTCATCATTATACATCTTGAGAGTCTCATACTGAATCCTGAGAGTTTGAAGTTTGGCACGCTTTACCTGTTCATCTCCTTCGTAGCTCGTGACAATTTTGTCCCATATTTCTTTTGCTTATTTATATTGCATTACCTTCATGAATTCTGTTTGGGATATGCATCCTAGTAGGGTATTGACTTCTTTTGCATTTGTTTCATATTTCTTCTTTTCGTCTGCATCTGTAGGAGTATTTGAAGGAAAAGTGTAGCCTGTCTCTATGATGTTCCAAACTTCTGTACTAAGAGATTGAAGATATGCAGTAACTCTTACCTTCCATAATTGAAGTTTGTCCCATCAAAAATCGGTGGCCTGATAGATGCTTCCCTCTCGTAGTTGCTCATGATGAAAGATCTTCCTTCAAGCGATCAAGCTTCTTTTAGAAGGACCTGCGCTGATACCAATTGTTGAAAATAATACTGAGAGGGGGGGTGAATCAGTATTATCTAGTTCTTTTACCAAAGCTTCCTTATTTACACTTTGAATTATTTTTGCATATCAGTACCATAAAATAATGAGCATGAACAAGAAACAGCAGACAGTCACATCAAAGAACACTAGATATAAGGTGGAAACCCAATGTGGGTGAAAACCACCTGCTGCAATATGTCTCTATCTTCTTTCAAATTAGAAACTCCTTTTAAAATGGTCTTGTACTGGTGCAGTCCTTTACCAGTACGCAGGCTGCAACCTGCAGAGAGCTACAACTCTCTCTCGTTTTCCAGTCTCTCCTGGAAGGGAGCTACAACCCCCTACTTCTTTTCTTTCAAGGACCACTTTTCATAAGTTTTCAAATTGGATCCATAAATATCAAATGATCATCAAGTACCAGTAAGTCGCCCAGATAACCAGATCCACAATAACAGAAAACTAAACCCAAAACACCTCCTGCGGCATCTCCTGCGGCGCCTCCTGCGGCGCCTCCTGCAGCGTCTCCTGCAGCACCTCCTGCGGCGTCTCTTACGGCGCCTCCTGCGGCGTCTCTTGCGGCGCCTCCTGTGGCGTCTCCTGCGGCGCCTCCTGTGGCGTCTCCTGTGGCACCTCTTGTGGTGTCTCCTGCGGCGCCTTCTGTGACGTCTCCTGCAGTGTCTCCTGCGGCGCCTTCTATGGTGTCTCCTGTGGCGCCTTCTACAGCGTCTCCTGTGGCGCCTTCTGTGGCGTCTCTTGTGGCACCTCCTGTGGCACCTCTTGTGGCGTCTCCTGTGGCGTCTCCTGCAGCACCTTCTGTGATGTCTCCTACAGCGCCTTCTGTGGTGTCTCCTACGACGCCTTTTGTGGCATCTCCTGTGGCGCCTTCTGCGGCGTCTCCTGTGGCACCTCTTATGGCATCTCCTGCGGCGCCTCCTGCGGCGTCTTCTGCAGCGCCTCCTGCGGCGTCTCCTGCGGCGCCTCCTGCGGCGTCTCCTGTAGCACCTCCACACTTCTGCAGCTGCAGCGCTCGAGAGATCACCCTTCACAGATTCGCTTTCCACTTCACTTTCATATAGATCAAGCTTTGGAAACAATAACCCAATATTTCAGATCTTAAGATATTCAACCCAAAAGCATATACAAGTCAAATGATCTCCTTTGCTTTATATAGGCAAGCTCTTCCTCAAATCATGGACCAATACCACGGGCCAAAACCATAACAAACCAATACCATCAACTCAATACTAGGGATCAACACGTCTGTCGAGATGCCATTGTCCAAAAACCATAGGTTCAAATTCCAAGGACTAACTACCATGGACCAAAGGTAAGTTTTCCCACATGAAATAAACTTTTCTCTGCATAAAATTCCGTGAGCTTTTCTCCACATGAAATAATTTTTTATTTTTTTTTTAAATTCTCATCATATTGAGAGCCATGCCATGGGTGTTGCCATCAAGTACAACATCTGTAACATATAACCATACCAGAAACATAATGCCAACATTAATCTATTAACAGATAATCTAGAATGGGGGCTTTGACTAGCCTCCACCTATGTCTTCATTCATGAATGAGATCGGAGATGTGGGTGGAGGTGTCTTGGTGCAATGTAGTAATAATTTTCATCCCAGTTTTAGAGCGGATAGGAAACTGAAAGTGCTTTAAAAATTCCATCGCTAAGCCAATAAAAGTATTAAATGAGATGCGTGGTATCTCAATGTACCACTTGGTGACATTTCCAGTAAGGGTGTAGGGGGAGAGATGGAGCTGGATACTGCCATCCACCATGGATTTTGATATGCACCATAGATGATAGGTAGTGACATGTGTACCAAAATCATTCCCTTGTTTTCCTTCAAACTTCGGGACATTGGCAAGTATTTTGTGTGGGATTGGGGGCCAATTTAAGTTGTGGTAGATGGGGTCATTGGTTAGTTTGTACAAATCATGGATGTCAAGTGTTGACAAAAAGGGAGAAGTATTTGGTGCCCTCAAGTCTGACCAAGGTGATGACAAATGAATTGAGGGACCCTAGGGTCTATGCATCATATTGTTTCCAACAGGATACATAGGGTTTGTTGGATAATAGTTTCCTTGCAGTGGTGGAGTAGTCATGTAGGGTGGCTATCCATATGGGATGTTAGGCTGGGGGATATAAGCTTGATTTCTCCCAAGATAAAAATTTCCCCCTTGACTCAATTGAGGTTGAGGAGGGAGTGCCCAAATGGATTGAACGGGACCAGGTTGAGGGATCCTGCCAGCCATGTAGTTGGCCATAGGCACATGACTGACACTGGGGCAGTGTCCACTTGGATGATTTATGTCAATTAATGATGGTCCAACTTGTCCTATAGGCGGAGGGAGAATAGTAATTCCCCCTATCGGTATGTGCATGTTGGGAACATTGCCCCCTGGCATTTGAGCTTGGGGGTTTGAACTTAACAGAAGATTCCGACCAAAAGGATTACTGAAGTGACACATGCTAACAACGCTATTAGGAGCGATAGGCGAAGGTCTAGGAGCAGACACAAAAGGGGAAGAAACTGATATGTATTGGGTTCCACGCATAGCAGGTGTAACTAAGTTTCTTGGACTTCGAATAGTTTGGATAGTGGGGTAACCAATCAACTATGTATTACTGACTATCGACGAGGGAAGTGAGGGTGGACCAAATTGGTCCATGAAATCCCACAACCCATTAGTTGACGGGGAAATGGTGGATGTAGGTACAGTCAAAGACATGGTTGGTATAGGTGCTACCTTAATCAATATTGGTCCCAAAGGACTAGTGAGGGGAGGATTATAAGGAGGTACAAATCCTTCAGCGAAAAAGTTCTCCAACAGTATAGTGTCCTGCAATGTATTGTTTGATTCAGTGTTATATACTAGAGACTAATTACTCGAAGAGGGGTAATCTAGATCACTGAGTTTTGACTGATCCTCCACAGTCGGCAGAGGAAGATCTTATTGTCATCGAGATTGACGACGATGGCCATATGTAGCCACAATGATTGATATATTTTATCAAATATTGTTATTTATTATAGTCTCATTGATAACAAAACGACATCTAACAAATAAAAATTACTCTAAAATTCAATCAACAAGAAGTCAAGGGATATGACTCTATCTGATAACCACTGTTTGTTGGATATGAAACCTAGCATCACAATGGCTAAAAGAGAGAGCTGACCAAATATATAGTTACGTTTACTCTTGAGCTTCACCCAAACCTTAGATTAAGGGGCCAAGTACTCTCATTAATATGAGCACCCTCCCAAAAATTGAAGATAGAGTAGGTTCATTTATTTAGGTACTAGGGCAACCCGCCCTAGTCACCTTATGTTTGTCCCTAAAAAAGTCTAGCCACTATGGTTACCACAAATCACAGACACTACCGGGGGGGCATGGTCATAGACAATACGTTGTGTGGGCAAGATACCTGAGTCCCTGACTTAGCTTCAATATCCCCGAAAGGATCTCTGATACATATAATACCCAATGGAGATGCAATCAAAGGTGGGCTACCTTCTCTTATATTTCGATGTTGTCTCGCATTTAACTCCACTTTGACTAGAGAGGTCCTGGATAGTATGAGTGTAGTAGGATTTTACCCTCTTTAATGACACTAGTCTCAGTTATACGATCTTGGGAAGTTAACTCACAAATTCCTAGCTCAAGATCCTAGCCTAGACTAATATATGTGTATAATCAAAAAATGGTTGCTGATTTATTTTATTATGAGATATATTTTAGAGGTACTTTATTTAATGTCTTTGGAAGGGGTGTTGATGTATGGATTTTTGTGAGATTTTGATAGAAACCATGCAAAAAAATCTTTTTAATTTCAATTCGATGAATGAATTATTTATACAAGGAGAGAATAATTTATTCATCAATCAACACCATGCATCCAATGCAATAAACACAAGCACAACTTGCAAACATGCAATGCTCTTTAACAACTAACCCAATATACAAATGCAGAATCTAACCAACTAAAACATAAAAAAGTATAATTTTCTTTTTATTTTATTTTCTTGAATAACATAAGCACTCAAGCTACATTCTTAAAAAGAAAAAATGCTCAGGAAACAAGAAACAAAACAGAGTGCACAATTGAAGATCCTTAAATAGACTATAGGCAGCTTCCCCAACCCAGGAATTCATAGAACATGATGCTGATCAAGATATTGGTTGGATAACACAATTTAGGATAGGCTACAAGGCGTTAATTATAGGACTAACACTTTGTTTGCAAGCCAAGAGAATGTTATAACTCACTAGTTTGCACTACTGGGGTGTGTTAGGGGCACATAAGTTGTAAAAAGAGTCTTTGAGGGTTAGATAAAAGGTCGTGCACAACACAGAAGGTAATGAAGAGTCCCAAGTGGTCAAAAAGGGAACTAAGAAGAATAGGAGGCCTTGGAAAGAAATAGATACCTGGGAACTTGGAAGGAGAAAACAATGACCTAAGTATAGTCCCCAATAGAGTCGCCAATTTTGCTATAGATATTAATGCATGGGTGGTTGTGGCTAGAATATCCTCAAGGATCTTCTTGGGATCTAAGGCAGACTATTCAGATTAATTGCAACTGACACAAAGAAGGATATACATATCTATATCAATGCATGATAATCAAAGGAGAAAAGGAGAGATTACCTTAGATCTTGATGCAGTCTTGTTGGAGAACCTGATGTAGCAGAGTGGAAGACCCCTTTGCTAACTCCTAGATCAACACCTAGATATAAACAAGACAGAGAATAATACTAAAACATATTAACTTTGATAATCAAAACACTAATACATAAAGACATGAAAGCAACATGCATCTAAGCTATTCATAAACTATGGTACTAAATCAACATGTAAATAAACACGACATTAGCACCATCGAGTAGACAACACAACAACAGGTCTATATGTTTAGATAGAAAAGAATGATTACAACCATTTAGTGAATCAAGCTTCCCTTAATTCTCCAACTCCTTTCTCTTTCTCTGTTATTAACTTCTTGGTAGCAAAACAACTATATCTAATACAAAGTTTCCACAATCAGTTGACAATCCTCCGACCTCTTACACAATGCCCAAGCCTCCAATATATAGATGATGAGAGGCTTATCCTTGACAACTCTCTCATGAGTTCCTTTAGGAAAAATTTAGGATGTTTCCTTGCTTCATTGCTCTTTCCCCTTCCATTAGACTCCATTAGAAATAGAAATATCCTTAGATAGGTCAAAGGTAGATGTTTCCTGCATTTTGGGATGACATTTGAGTGAAAAGTGGAATTCTAGTCAGTCAACCTGCTCTTTGACCTCCAGAATCTCAAAAATCTTGGGAAACATTGTCCCTTGGGAAAAACAATGAGTTACCCTAGGGACTAACACCCCTGATTCATGCATGGGGAGCGTGCTAACTCTTCTTGATAGTTCCTGGGGAGTGTTACCTTAGAAAAATAGTCCTTTGAATTAGGTCATATCTTTAACTAGTCTATCTCTCTCCTTTGAGTTGATGAGGAGGTCATTTTCATATATAAAAAGAACATACTTAGAACTACCCTTGAAGTCCTACTGACTCTAGAGCCATCCCTATCAGAAAAAACGTTTGGATTGTCACCACTTGCATTACAGCTCCAACCTTTGGCCAATTTTCCATATCCATTCATATTGTCAACTTTCATTATCATTCCTTGTATGAACCACACTCTTTCAATATGTTTTCATCTTACATTGATTCCTAGAATCAACATTTTGGGTGGTTGATGCTTTTTTCTTGTCAACTTCAACACCCAGATTGCAAGATCGAGGTAGTACCTTGGATACTCCCCCCTTTAAGGGACATCCTAAGGTGGCACAATGGGAATCAATATCACCCACTTATGTCATTGGTCCCCCTAACATTCAACACCAGTGTAAGTTTTCATGTCAAGGTGGTACTAGACTTAATGATCGTTGCATCTCTTTCATTTAGTTGTAGACCCATGTATCACCAAGACTTCATTCAACAGTGCTTACATCATGACACAGGAAAGGTACCCAAAGTCAAAGGCCCATGCATAGATCAACACCTCACCCAAGCAATTTTTCATCTTTATTATGCTTGGAAGAACTAAATTCAGTCTATCTGTCAAGAAACGCCCTTGAGGGCATCAATAGTTATCATCATTAACCATCAGCATGTCAACCACCACAATGTTGACTGCATAGAACCATTTCCTATCTGATTGTAATAATTCATCACTAGTGATCATAAAGAGCATGGTACATGCCCGTCTCGTATAAACACTTTTTTTTTAGGTTTTCTTCAGAGCATGGTTATCCTTTATGCTCAGTCAAGGGGATTTCGTACTCATCTCTGTAACAAGTTATTATCTCTCTCAATAATTTGATCAAATTCTCCATCAAAATAGAAAAACATGATGTATTTTGGCTATACATTTTCTCCTAACTTCATACATCAGGGCGAAATTTTTAATACAAAAAAATTGTATACATGGTTGTATAATCCAAAAGACACTTAAAGTCATCCAGTAGAATGCACAAGGGGATATTGTCCAGTTGAAGACATTAAGAAGTTCAAAAAAATTAATTTCTCCTAAGGTCCAAAGTATTTGGAGTTAAAATATTGAATTTTTCATTGTTGTTTCTTCGATATCCATGCACCACATGATGTTTCCTTTGAAATCTGTGTAGTCGATAAAATGGCAAATTTGGAAAATTAGGGACCACTTCCCACACTTGGAGATGATTCTTTGACAGGATCTTAGTCAAGGACAACTGAGTTCGATTCACTGTAAAGATATGCATCCCTTAATGGAATCATATTGTCCTACTCATAAGTAATTATCATTCATGAAACAAGAGAGGGAATATGGATTAAAAAATTCTATATAAACATGCCATGGGAGAACCAAAATATGAGACAATGTTATGCTGGCCAAATTGCTATCAGAGCAACCTAGCATTTCATTGTTGAAGAAAATAAAGTAATAGCACTAGCACGATGGCCATATTGCTTCTAATAAATATGTCATCTTTGTGAGAGGAGAAGAGTCCAACATTGAGAGAGTCTTTATACTTCTTTGAGAGAGAGGAGAAGTTTGCAAAGAGATTGAGGAAAGGAACCTCCTTGCATATGATTTTTGAGCACCATAGCTCAAAGAATTCTCTTCAAGTGTTTAATATTCCTCTATTGTATTCATCTTCTACCACCAACAGTCAATAAAGGGAGATTTTTTCCATTATTTTTTTGAGTTGTTTGCTTCATTAAGCATTGTTTGTGTATTTATCTCTTTGTGTTAGTTAATGTATGTATATGCATTTTTTTCACTATTTGCAATGCTTTGTTTATCTAAATTTGTTCACTAACAAAATCAAATTTCTTTCTATTCCTTTGCAGGGAACAACCAACTACTAAGGAGGTTTCTTTTGGTACACCATTTCTTAAAAAACACTACTATAGCAATGATGAAGACATCTAAAGTAAATTTTTTGAGGATTTGAATGAAAGTAAAAAAAAAATACCCCATTTCCCTAATTGTCCTAGGGAAGTCGAGCTAGTAAGTGAACACTTCACCAAGGGTAAGGTGGGGTGTTTACATGAGGTCTAATTAGGAATTCATACTGTGGAGAACCCCTAACATTTGGTAGATATCCAACACTCTCACAACATTTGGCAGTAGAAGGATCATTGATGACAAGCTAACACTGTGGAGTATGGTTTTAAGTCTTTGATCTTGAAATGGATATTTCCCAAATCCTTCTTTCCAGTTGTTTTTAAAATTAAAAGTATTTCAATCCCTAGGAAGATAATAAATATCTTATGAAAAAGTAAGTTTTATGGTGAGGGTGAACTCTCTGCATCCGAGCATGTTCTTCAATTTATTCAAATTTGTATCTCTAACAATATGTGTTATGACAATGTTGTATGTGGTCTTTTCACTCTTACTTTCCAAGGTCATGTCAATTCATGGTGTAAGACCTTATCACCCGCATCTATCCATTCTTTTAATCAATTCATTGATGAGTTTATGTCTGCTTTTCTATAGTCCAATTATGAGGATTTATTTAAGGAAATTGATGAGCATAGAATGAGATCAAATGAATTTTCCAAGAGATTTCTCAACATCTACTATAAATTTTTTTAGAAAGGTAAGTTTTGGTATCATATAATAAGAGAGTTTCCATGTCTAGTTGACCTTTCTGAGATGGAATCTAAATCTGAATTGAACAATGGTAGTCAACTATCAAAGGGTTCTAGTATTATGTTCCCTAATTTCATTATGCATACATTTTATTTATGTGTCAATCAAATAAAGCCTCATATTTTAGATGTGGAAACAGTTTCTCCTAATTTTCCTTATCCTCCTTTGTCTTATGAGATTCATTCTTGTGCTAACATGCAAATTTATATTGTTGATGAAGCAAGCAATGAAGAAAATTTGCATTAAAAAGGGAATAGTTGTCTTGATTCAAAGGCTTAAATAAACTCTCTTTGAGTGGGGCATGCTCAAAATAAAAATCATATTGGTATACCATCCTTTGATAGTCATGTTAATGAATGTAAAGCTTATTTTACTCATCTTTCATCTCTCCATGATATGTATTTGTCTTCCCCCCCTTGTTATGACCAAGACCTTGTCTTGGAAAATATTGAATGTTAAAGTGATTACATAAACCATAGCACGGATGTTGATTCACCGATTACTCATGAAGAGATGAATGTTGTATCATATTTTATTAATGCCTCTTATAGCGAGTCTTTTTATCTTCCTTCACCCTTAACACACTACACATTATACCCTGGTTTGTTTAATGAGTCTGATACATTGATAATTTCTCTAAATCCTTTAGATATTTATTCTGTTGTTCTTGATTTCAATCAAGTACATGATGATGTTGTTTCATAATTAGAATATGAAAGGAATGAATTTGTTTCTCATGACATGTTTAATTTGCAATCTTTAACAGGTGAAGAGGAAGATTTTACATCTCTAAATATTCAAGAAATCCCTTTGATTGATTCATCCTCATTCTTAGCCCGTAAAGAGTCTCATGTGGTAAATGTCAAATATGATATGATTAGTGGCTTTAACAACGGTCATCCTACTAACAATGTATTCACTAACACATCTAATGATATTTGTTCATATTCACTTGTTGATCTCACTAAGCCACCGGAATTTGACGATCCACCTTTTGAATGTTTAGAGACTTATCAAGAGGTTGAGGCACTTTAGCTTCCACCGATGGTTATGTCAGGTCCTCATAATCTTAATGAGATCCCTGAATGATCATTCATGCAAACAGAAATTGGAGGATTCAAGAAACAAGAAGGCATGCATGTGTGTGAAGCGAGTCACCACAACAGAGAATGTCTGTGCAAAACAATGTCATGCATGTGACAACAGTCACATCAATGGAGACCGTTCATGCAAAATAGTGTCATGCATGCGACAATAGTGAGATGAAAACAAAAACTGAAATGATGCTAGTACAAGCTAGTATGTATCAAAAGGACAGCAAGCGCTCACAAAAAGTGCCAGAAATGTAGCGCTGGACATGAAAAGCGGGCTTACCCCAAAACATCTGAGCCGAATGTGCTGACGACTCCTAAATGAAATGTGGGATGTTAGAGCTGCAAGATCGATGTGAGGAATGAGCTCTGCAATGTCCGGTTGATAAGTTTCGATAAAATCAAGGTTGCAATGCACATGCCATAAATCTAGGGAAAGCGACACTTGGTGGGAGGCTTCTAAAATGATCCTTTCATGTAACCTCCAACTGCTAAAAATAGATCCATGAAACAAGGGATGCCTTTGCATGCTGCCTTGGAAGGTGTAGTCCATGCATGAAAATCAGTTTTGCTCGGACCAGGAGGGAACCGGTCAACTCAACTACACATGCAACAGTCTGCTCAGATTGGAGGGAAAAATATGCATTTCTAGGAAGGAGCTGGGTTGGCTGCCTAGAGGGATTGCACAATTTTTGGGCAGATAATCTAACTGCTGCCGAGAATTGTGCAATATATAGGCTGAGTAGTCCTACTTGGAGGAATTGCGCAATTTTTCCAGTGAACAATGATAGGCATATTTTCACAATTTTGGAGCTCAGTAGGCTGCTAGACATAATTGCACAATTTCTGGAGGGAAGGTTGGTTTCCCTCCAGAATTGTGCAATTTCTTGAGGGATCTACTTAGCCTGCAGTTGGACCAAGTTTGGAAGAACAACCTATGAGGGGAATGCAACAAGCTCTGAGGGATAGGCTACCATTCTGCAAGAAAAACACTGGGGCTTATGTACCTAGCAAGGCAATACATGCTATTGTGAAAGGTTGGTAGGGAGGTTCCAAAATGAAGCTAAGGAAAAATTTTGGAGGGTGGTTGTAGCCACTACAATACTTGGTGACACACTAGTAGAACTCCAGCTCTCTGAATGGACCTTGTTCTTGAAAAGCAAGTCTAACACCTCTGGAAGTATTGTTCAGTTCTCAGATCATCTTGGTTTCCACACTATACTTATTGTAAGATGTAGCATTTGCCAAGATCTTGGTCAACTGACACACATTCCAAGCCAAGGAAACATAGTTGTTTCGATTGGGGTCGAGGGATATATTTATGCACAAGCAGTATAGTTGTTAGAGTCTTAGTTTCATATTTGGTGTTGTTCTGCTGCCAATAAGCCTGGAAAGTACCCGGGCAGAGTCACATAGGAACACAAGCATGGATTTGTTGCAGCGAACCTGGTCAGTACCCTGACGAAGTTACTTGCATCACCTCTCTGCACAGGAAGCCTTTCTCTTCTTTCACGTTATTCATTTTTTTTTTCATTTTTTCATTTTTTCATTTTTTCATGACTATGCATAGCACTTATTCATTTCAGAGGTGGAAGAGGGATCCCAACTTATTGAGAGAAGAAGAGGTTGTTCCTACAGAGAAGTAGTTTATTATACCTCTGACGTGCCTGCTAAGGTTTCCCCCCTCACCTTACTCTACTTGACTGAGCTGACAAGGGTTAACCCAAAAACAACTGACTAGAGTAGGTGACACTAGTTAGGGCGCAAACGTTATGTTTTCACTGAGGTTCACTTCGAACAATACATGTTTTCCATCGACGTATCATGGAATAAAAGTAACAAGTTCTTCATACAGAGGTAGGATGGAAAATAACCAAGTAGTGATAGTTGCACAAGGCCTCTTGTAGTTTACCCAGCTTATTTCAAGAGTCATGCATGGTTTCATACGAAACTAACCTACGAATGAAAACAAGAAAACAAAAAACAAAGAAAATCAGAAGTAGAAGTATAAGAAAAAGCAAAGTGAGTAAGAAAACAAGCAATCAGAAAAACAAACATGCAAAGAAAGAAAGCAAGCAAACTGAAAGCAAACACTACTCCTACTCCTAAGTTAACAGTGTATGGGCCTTATCACGTGAAGTGATACTTCCAATGAATCCACTGGTGCATTGGTTGACCCATGTTGGTGAAGGCATGGTCCGTGATCAACACGCTCATGTGGACCAGTAGATGTGAAGGATACAACAATGAAGACAGACACACTTCAAGCTTACAAATGTCCACAAAAGAAAAAAGGAGTGAAAGTGCATGACATGCAGTTTGTGGACATACCATGATGTTGTGTGACACTACCTGTAGATGTTAAGCATACACACTTTGTTGAATATGATATGCAAGCATACATGAGGAAGGTAGACCACCTACGTTGTGCAAGTGTGCTTGCTGAGTAAGATTCGTCCAATGCATGAGAAATGGGGTTGTGTAGTTCGAGTGGAGGAAGTGAAATCTGAGTGTTATATTGATATTCAATGCATAGAGATGAGCGATGAGGAGCCTTGCATGTTTGAAAAAATTCCTGATCAGAAGTGAAACCAACCTCAGGACAACGAGGTCCTGACATAACCATAAGCTTGGGCTAAAGTGCCTGAACAATCTGGGGGGTTTTGTCCTCATTGATAGATGGATCATCGTAGACCAGTGTCTTAGATAGATTAACAAAGAGTGAATCAACATCATGATCAGATGATGGGGTGAAGAGATGACGACAACTAAGATCAGAAAATGCGGGATGTTGGTCAGCATCGTCATGATTCGATGAATCGCATATAGGGGTAGATGAGAAGCAAGAATGTTCATCCTCTGCATTTCCAGAAAAGATAGATGAAAAATCAAGTGGCTATTCAACGAATGATCAGTCCTCTCCATTTTCAGATGATGGATTGACATCTGGTGTGTCCTAGGAATGATCAACAATGGGTGTTTCAGTGGAGGGAGATACACATGAAAAATCAGGGAAGGCAAGATCACCATGGAGGTGAGGAAAAAACAGAGGAGGTATAGACAGACACGGATGGTCCTATGCTTCCAATGGATGTTCAAGATCCTAGTCATGCTCTTCATGAATGTCGGTGCATGTTGGTTGTGCAACAAAAACTCCATTGATAGATCAATCCTCATTCAAAATAGGTGTAGAGTCTAGAATGGAAGAACACAAGACAGTGTCATCCGAAGGATTATCCCAATTCGAAGACGGAGGTTGAGGTACAAAATACATGTGACGAGGTATGTGACTCACAACCAATTCTGCAAAAAAATCAGAAGGATCTATGTTGGGAGGTGTTGATGCCTCTAAAATCTTAGCACCAACATTGGGGGATAACCACTCGGTCCAGACCTTAGTACAACTCCTTTTCCATTTGGGATAGTGGCTCCGACTGGAGATTATGGGACCAATTTCCCAATAATGTGTGGCTAAATGAATGAGTTTTTTAAAATTTATATCGAATATGGTAGATGGTTTGATTTATAACTTTAAAATATACAAATATACCTACATAACCCGGGTAATTTTATAACAATGTGATTTTTGATAATTCCTAGTAGACAAACAATCATATAGATGATTTACTTATCCATAGAAAGATGCATTTAAATAATGATTACTTTGTTTAAGAAATTAAACAAAGTAATTATAAAAACATATCGCATGACATCATAATATTTATCATTGATATATATCTCTAATGTAACAATTTTAAATCATTCAGAAGTGACTCAAAATAGAATTGCTTGAAGTGTGTGAATACATCAACAATAACAAGTTAAATGAAATGCTAATTAAATCAAGACAAAAGGAATAGTGAAATAAATACTACATGCATTTGAGTCTTGATATGTAAATAAAATTCCAGTTCCACCTCTTTATTCCAGAAACTTCCAGGAGATACAAAAATGCAGGTCTTGAAAAACTTCTTTCACAAAAATCTGAAACCTTGATCCACTGCTAAAAAAAAAGTAAATTTAGAAGTGCAGAAGTGCAACTTCTCAAGTCTAGTTTTTTATAAAAATTGAGGACCCCCTCTTCAATAACATGAAAGGGTTTATATAATAGAACTAAAGCAAACTATCAACAAAAATCGCTTAGAGTTGTTGAAACTGTAAACATTAAAATCTGGGATTTGAATTGCAAAAATAGTAGTGCGATTGCCTTTGAAAAGATTCATTGTATCTATTTCTTATCCTGTACCTGCAACTGAAAAATTGAGAGCATGTTTTGAATTTCTGGAGGATGACTCATCATTCCAATGACTCATCCTAGAATGTAGTTGTTCCATGTACATGGCATCTGAAATCTCGAGCACCATGCGATCAACAATGTCGGCAAGGCATTTGATGGTCATTTGTTGACTATGCAGCGTGACCAAAAAGGACCAATATGCATCCCAAGTAAGGGTTTGTACTCTATTGAGTTGTTCTTCTTTGGTGGCCAAATCCTGCTTCCATTGATTTTCTAACATTTTCGCTTTTGGGAGCTTTCCAGGGGAATAATTAGAAATCAAATTGACTCCATATAAATTATCATTTACCAGCTCTATCACATTGTTCATTATAGCTCTGGCCCTTGAAGTAGCCCTTTCTGCCTTTATTAAATGTGTTTCCCATTCCGTAAACAATACTTCTTTATGTGACTCTTGAACTTTCGGTAGGTCAGCAGCTCTGCCTTCCACTATGTTTTGCCAGGAGAGGAAATTTGTGACCTTGTCATCTGCATCCTCAAAATCTAATATGGTATGAACTGCTTGATCGATCAATGATGTAGTTATGATGCATAATGGGTCGACAAGCGATATTTTATGGAAAAGTAGATTGAGCCATTGTGATAAGGCCTTATTTGATTCTAGGGCTTCCTTCTTAAATTCCTCGACCTTAGGATAATCTCTTAAATGTTCTTTATATAGTTGTAGCTATGGGATTTTCTCCTCTTTAGCCTTCATTCCTTGTTGATGTGTCAATTAAAGTTGTTTGAGCTAATGGGACAACTGTTGCTGTTTTTGGATGGCATGCTGGTCAATATTTTGTTTCTTTAGGTTTAATTGAGCTTTAAGCTTCTCGTTCTTATGTTTTTCTTCGGCCAACTGTCCCTCAAGCCGATTAATCTTCTGTTTTTCTACTGTTGTTTGCTCTTCAAGTTGAGGAATCCTTTCATATTTTTCTTTGATTAACGGATTAACCTCAGTGGCCTTATCAATTGTGGCAGCTGTGTATGCCCCTGCAAATTGTGATAACTTAGTGAAATCCTCAAAAGGATTGACCTCTGAATCCTTCCATATAAAATTCATTAATTCAGATTGAGGAGCTATGGATGATGTCTGGTCATTTTTCCTCTTTTTTATTTGTCTCTTGACTATAGCCGTGTGCTTTGGGCTGTAAAATACTTCCAAAGGTGGTATTTCCTCAATATTTAATGTAATTTCACTTGAAGTATTTTCAGGGATTATTTCGATCTCTTTCTGAGCTATGTCTGTACTAGGTGTCCCTTTAATCGCACTTTTAGTAACGATGGGTTGTTGTGTTGCAGGCGATGATGATGTGATACTATTTTGGGGGTCTCTTTGGCTTTTGACCTACTGATCAAACTGCTCCCATTCTTTTATCAAGATGGGGTCAATATTAACATCTATGCTAAGGGGTTCACTGCTTTTTTCAATTGTTTCCCCTTCCCTGGAAATCTCTTCAATAGGCTGCTACCTGCTATGTTCTTCTTGTTGAACAGTAGGGGTAATATTCAATAAATCTAGAGGCAATGTCTATAACCTCCGTGTCTTGTATTCCATGAATTTATCCATCTTTGCAGCTCTTAGTTTGAATCTTTCCAGATGAGTTACTTGTGAGAATAACTCTACAGAAGCGAATAAATCATCAAACTCATCCTCCTCATGGATAAATTTGCTATTTTTCACCTGATTGGTGAAATTGTAATTGGTAAAATTGTAAGTGACCTTGTTTGGATCATACTCTCTCTTAGGAATCACTATTAGACTCAGGTCCTTATTTTTCTCTGCTTTTTTATCATCATGTTTAAAATCATGCAATGTTTAAGTGCCACAATGGAGGGGAAATGGAGGCCACAATTGTTTTTTAGAGTCTTTAAGGTTTCTAGTCACCCCCTTTTCCACCATCTAGTATGTTGTTTCCCTAGCTAATAGATTGTCTGGGATATAGAGTGGAAGGACATGAGGGTCTGTAATACTCCCAAAAACCCTAATATAGGTGAAATTTTCCTCCCTGAACCAACTGCCGATTGAAGTTAAGTCAATACTGACTTTGTCAAAGACCCGAGGAGCAGGTTTGTTAAAAATAGCTCAATGAACAGGTAAAATAAAACCATGAAAAAATATGTATATATGATTCCTATAGTCAAACTTCCATAGATACTTATGATAAATATGAATGGGGGTTGGATCTTGAACAATCCATTTCCAACCCAAAATGGGAAAATCAGAATTAAAACAGATTGTGTCCATTATGTAGGCACTCATATAAAATGGGGGCACGACTCAATTGGTGACGAATCTATTTCTTCTATAATCTAATATTTGACTGGCCATTTTATCTGATAGAATGGTTGCCCAATCCATAATAAAGGAGTTGACTGTTTCTTCTATTAATGGGACCATTTATATAGAAAACCTAGCAGAATCAGGGCTTCCAAAGAACTTACATACCATTGCAGTAGCATAACAATATGGAGATGCTAAGGAGTCCATGGAGTACATACCAGAGGATTCGGGTTTATGCTTGTTTGGAAAATGTCTCCACTATTTAATAGGGTCTGACTCTATTTCATTCTTCTTAGTGAAAGCTTCTAGAAATGCCTTGTTGTAGTGCTGCTGGGGATTCGACAAATGATACATCTTCTTGACATATTCAGGCTTGAATGTCTCGAACAACCACCCATCGGCTATGAAAAATGCTCTGTCTGTTATATTAATACTTTCGATTACCCATCTCACTAGATCATTATGTGGTAAAACTTTGGCTCGGGCTGCTATTTTATGGAGGAAGGCACTGGCAAAGTCATTGAGCGTGCTTTCTGTTCGATCGGTTCCATCCGCTGTTGCTTCTTATTCTATCTCCATTGGATTTTCTGCTTCGAGTAAAGCATAGATTCCTTCCCAAGAGATTTTACCGAGGCCTAGACAGGTAGTATCTGCAATTACCACTAACTTTACTGGTGCTTCTTCCACTACAATGGGGGCCTTTTCCTTCTGAGATTTCTTAGACATCTTGCCTAATTGTGTGATTCTTAGTCAGCTCTGCAAAATGAGAAAGAGGAGCATAATAGTTGAAAAACTTGAGAAGAGATAATACAAATTAAACACCAAACGCAGTTAAGTGCATTAGATGGATGAGATGTTATATTGTACTTAGCTATCTCGGATGAAATCTTCAAAGGACTTACCCATAACTACTCCTTAATGTTTTACCGTAACTTCCACTGTGAAACTTTAATGCTGAAACCATATGTCACGTTGCAAGTCTTGTAACGATATTTTTTAGAATAGGTGTCGTGACTCTGCGATTTGCGATCAGTGATGGCATTATTTTAATATTTGTGTAATAATCGTGTATCACAAATTGGGAGTTACAAGCACCACACTCAAAAGGTTTGTTTGCATAGTTGCGATTGTGATGAGTGTTGAGCTGGCATGGGGAGGCAATGGGTTTTAATCTTGGAAAATAACATTATTTCTTTGTAATCAATTTACTCCTTTACTACATGTATAATATTTATCACTTTATTTTTATCAAGAGCACGACATGCGATAATTAAATCGCATCATGATATTTCAATGGAGTTTTTTGGATGCTTCACTATGAATCAGCAATATGCGATTGTGATAGCCTTGATCACATCGCAAAGTTTTAATGCCACTTTAAGTCATTCCATGGGATTAATGTTGTGTGAGATGCGATAGTTTTATTACATCGTGTGTATAAAAGGATTACCTTGATAAAACTTTATGATGAGGATTTTGTTATGACTATGATCGCATCCAAGCTCTTCAAATGGATTTTTACGGGTTCTAAAGAAATGCAATTTGTGATGAGCGGTCCTAAATACTCTAAAAGAAATTTTCATATGACTTTTATGGAAAATCTATTATATTCAAAAGTTTATTGATTTTATTTATATTCTAAAGGGGACCCATTTCTTATTTAGCATTTTAAGACTAAGATAAAAATTTGAAATGGTGGGTGGGGGGGGGGGGGGTTGTTGTATAGCACAACAATTGGTGATTCATTGGGAGAACCAGTTATCTTTGAAAATAATGAAATTTCTAAAACTTTCTTAAATAGAATCAATTGAGGAAAAAGGACAACTATCTAAGAATTGGTTAGATAAAACTTTACTATGAACAAATGTATGAATTTTTGAATTGCTTGCTCAAACCCTTCAGATAAAATAAAAACATTTTTTGGTTTCTTCAAGCTTTGATTCGTTGTTGAAGATAAAGTGGGGGCTCTTCCAACTTAGCTTTTTAAATTTACTCTTTTATCACAGGTAGTACCTGCCAGCAAACATCTATAGTCTCGAGATGGTTACCTTTTAACCATCAGTCATTCATTGTTCCATCCATCTAAGAGTATAAATATTTGAAAGATAAATCCAAAAGATATGTTTACATGTATTTTTTATTTTTTACTTTTTCATTTTTTGGATAAAAGCCATTGTCCTTGATTGGGAGCCAGATGATGACAATGCCATTCACTAGTTGTAATTGAACTGAACAAGTTGGCTTGTAATGAGATCCCTTGTCTTATGATTATAAGCCATTACCCTGTTTTGATATGCAGTATTGGTAATGTCAGATTAATTAGTTCCTTATGATCATGGTAAGTAGGATCATCATGAGACCTCTTATCTTTTTGTTACACTGAAATTTGTCACCATGACTATCTGCAGTTAATATGGCTCCATCAATAGTCATATTATCCTCCTTGTCAAGCCTTATACCTCTGCTCTCCATGTCAAACTTCAAAAAAGAGAGAAAGTCATTAAAAATCATGTTTATCTTTGGGTACGCAGGTTCTCTCTACCTTGCCTGCGTGTACGCATCCCAAGCTCATTGTACCTGCGTACTTGTACGCTCTGTAAGTCAAGGGATGGGTGCGTACTCCTGTAAAGGTAAAAAGGCACGAGTTTCATCTTAAAAAAGTTACTTGTGGTCACTTCTAGAGCATTCTAGAAGATTGTTTGACGTGTATTGAGCGCCTCCAGATGGTTCATGCATCCCTATGATAGAGGAACTTATCCCAACAAGAGAGGAGCTACCCCATCCAAAAGAGGGAGTATCCCATTGATGTTGGAACTGAATAACTTCCTCTAGAACACTATAAATACAGGCATTGGGCCAAGGGAGGGGAGGTTGAAAGCTGAACATTCCAAAGGGTAGATGCTGCTGGAATTAGGACTTCCATTGTAAGATTGTGAGGAGAGATTACCATCCTTTCTTGTTTCATTTGGAAGTGGGTGAGCTTGTCAAAGTAGAGGAAAACTCTTGCTGGACCTTGGGAGGAACTTGCACAACACCAAAGCTCAGGTTGTAATGGTTTCTTTTTCGTTTCCTTAATACAAATAAGTCCATTCTTCTCAATGATTTGTTGTTAATGAATTGTTTCATATACTCCTTGGTCTATATGTTGAATATGGTTTGTTTTATGGAATATTCAGGTGTTATGTAATCGTTTGATTGTTAGTGTATGCAGGTTTCAAAGTGAAGGAGGAGCTCATCTAGATCCACGAGGCTAGACTGCTACAACAAGCATTGGACTTGAGGTAGGATCGAAAAACACTTGGTTTCTCATAGAATAATGTATGTTTAGAGAAGGATTGCTCTTAATTGTCTTGTTTGTCACTAGAGAGTCTTAGACTCCTAGGGAGGTTAGTTTTTTCCGCAAAAATAACTCTTTCCGCATGACAAATTGGCGACTCCACTGGGGAATCCATTGATGTGATTGATTTTTCCTTTGAGTATTACTTTGATCTGAAAAGAGTCTTTTTTTTTTTGTTTTTTGATTGTTTGACTGTGTTTTTGGGTGGGTTAGCTTAGAGTTGAGTTAGAATTTGGTTTTTCTTCATTTTTCAGTAGTACGCACCCTCTGAGTTAGACACAGTGCGTACCTATACGCATTGTATCTTTGTACACAGAGCGTGGACACACCTGGTTAAGCAGGCTACCTGCGTACCCTGTTAAAATTGAGAAAATTTCAATTTCATCCCTTTTTTCCCTTTAGATTTTGTTTTTCTTAGTATTTACTGCCCAGATCCACTGGTTGTCTGTCGAAAATCTTCACATGAACTTGTCCCATTAGTGTCGAAAATTTTAGTGAAATTCTTTGAAATTTTAGCCTTAGGGTTTTGATTTTTGTATCGGTCCTGTAGTGACTTTGGATTTAGAAGTTGTGGAACCTTAGATATCTCTGGTTTTGTCAGTCTTCTTAGGAGTCGGACCAGTCGTAAATTCTACCCACGTGAGCAACCTACCTTTGTGTTGCCTCTTTGCGAAATTTCAATATAGCTTGTTGATTTAAGTTGTGAATTTCATTTTAAAAAAGAACAAAAAGAGTTTGATTTTTGTTTTGATTAGTTTGTGATTCTGCATGAGCTAGTCCTTGGTTTGTTTGTTGCCAAGTCAAACATCTCGGAATCATCTTAGTAGGCTTTTGCTTCTTAGATTTACTTTTAGGAAAATTTCCTTTGATTTGCTTTTTGAGTGAGTTTTTCATAGATTTTTATAGATCTTGAAATTGCTTTTCATTAGATTAGTTTTACATGCTTTATTAAATAGGAAAATATAAAAGATCTCCTTTGCGAAGTTTGTTTTAGAGTAGCATTTGAAGTTTTTAAAGAGAAAGGAATTTTTCGTGAAGTAATGAGTGGTCATGTTTTGTTCGCTTTGGAAAGATAAAGAGATTGTTTCTTTGATTGTCTATTAAGAAAGTTGTTTTTATTAAAAGATTGCATTCTCTCAACTCTCTTAATTAGAAGATTCATTGAAAAGAAAAATAGTGTAAATCATCTTAGGTGCATATTTTTAGAGAATTGGAGTCGAGTCTATACACCATCAAGTTTCATCTCCATCACCTTTTGTCGTAAAGAACAACCATTAAAATCAACGCTTAAAGTAAAATTAACTTAGAAATTTTTATTTTACTAGGGCTCTGAAGCACCAATATAGATCAGGCTAGTGTCTTGGAGTAGGTGAGTAATTAACTCTCCAAGACTATAAAAACAAACAAGTAGCTTATCTTGTGATAGGATAAATCCAGTTGTTGCATTTATACTCTGGGAAAGCCCCTCTTAAAGGAGAAGCACGAGCTCGTGTCCAAACCAGTGAGGGGATCAATCCTCCCTCGTTGGGAACGACGCCAGACACGCACGAATTACAAACGGTAAACCTCATATTATTGTTGAGGAGCCAGGGGATCACTTATCGGTAAACCTTGGATTGACCATTGTTAAGGAGCCGGTAAGGGGATTGAGCTTGTTACTCTGCCCTTACATGCTGTCGGAGTGTAGAGTGTTCCCCCAGGTGTATTTGTTGTTGTTGGTGACCTTAGTGACCATTATCTTAGGATTCTACCCAAGGTGACGGTGGCGGGAAGATCCCACTGTACCTAGAGAAGACATCGGCTAGACTCACTTGGATTTTCTGGGGGGTTCACTCCACTCGAGACGGTTGAAGTGGAGGAACTTGGTCCAGTATATTCATTAAGCAGGTTGCCGGGGTAACTGTTCCACCCGCTATTTCTGTATTGAATCCTACGAGGTTGGATTTCATCACCAACTAGTGTTTTTGGTCCGGAAGCTACTGTTTGTGTTTGGTTTGACGCCCTAGATTCTTTAGCCGTATGTTTCAAAATTGATTGGTTCTTTAGCGACTTTAGGTGGTTTTCTTGATATTTTCTTTTCATTTCCTGTGTAGTAGTTAAAAGTTTTTAGTTGTGGCTGAATCACCGAGACGCTCCCGTAGACTTCGGGGCAAGTCTCTCGAAGTTGTTAGTTTGGCCGAGATATTGAGGCGATCCCGTAGAGCACGGGGTGCACCTCCTGAAGAGGACCGGCCTTATTACGAAGGATTAAAAATCCTTGTAACTCCTGGCGGCAGTAGAATAAGTCCACTAGAAGAAGGAGAGTCTTCATTGGTAGTCCACCCGGATTACCAAAGTCTAGAAACAGGCTACGATCCTGAAGCTGTTGGG
>APFE030035850.1:18546-29385 GCA_000404065.3 Pinus taeda
CCGACCTCCATGCAGATATGAAGGGTCACCCACATCATGGACAACCTCCTGATGAGCTACTAAAGTTGTGAAGAACTCCCAGGAAATGAAGTATTCCCATGTGATACCCTGCAGGCCAAGTTGATGTACAACAATGATCTTGATGAGCGCATAGTGATAAATGATATTGTACTACTGTTTAGGAGACTTCTTCTGCACAAGAGTGGTCATCCTCTTGATGTTTCGGCACATGAAATATGGAATGTTCATCAACCTCACTCTCGTGAAATGCATCAATAACCTGATATGGTATGCATAGAGGCATGAGAAGCGGCCTTCACAACTGAAGTATCTGATAATGAGTCTCATCAATGGTGCATAATCTTCCTTCAGAAACCGGAACGGGAATACCCTGCTGAGCTGCCTCAAATAGCTAGGCCTGATGTAAGGTTCATAATATGCTCTATCTAGTTGTTGTCTCTTGTTCCACTCTTCACCTATGTTCGGTATCCCGGTGGCCTGAGAAATGGTTTCTGGTGTAAAGGTGAAGTTTACTCCAACAAGAGTGACATGACCATCATGCAGATGCAAAAAAAACAACCGAGCTAGTTCTGGATGATGTTGGATCTAAGCAATCATCTCACAATACTGAAAGCATGACTGTTGCTGAAAGGATGTCATTGCAAGCAGGAAGGCCTGCAATTGAGTCAAGGAGGTGGGCTCTTCTCTGACATGTCTACCACCCTTACAAGGTCTTCTCGACACATTAAGCTCATTGGTTGAGTCACTGTCTTGCTCATATGCTTGTTCATATGATGAATCTGTCTCTGTCATGGTGCTGCAATGTGTATAATAGGTGTATGTTTTGAAAATGAGAAATAGGTTCTTTGTTTCTTCTGCCAAATGTACCAAAGGGAAATGAGGAATTGTGAGGAATATGGGACAGTAGGAAAGTGGGCTGTCAAGTGAGATAAAAGTGTAATAACCAACACTTGACTGTGTTTAGGGATTTGGGGTTTGGGGAATTTGCTACAAATGATATGGGAGAGGGAGAATGATAGGGAATAGTAGGTTTAAAGATAGGGAAAATGGGAAACAGGAATATGAGTAGTTTGGGATCATAAGGGAATAGGGGTTGGAAATGATAGTATGATTATAGGGAAACAGGGGATAAATTATTTTGGCACCAAAGTCACATTTCAAAACTTAACCTCAAGGCTGTTTTCATAAGAAGATAGGGTTTGACTTTCAGCATTTAAATTCTCCAAGTCAAATTCCAAAACCACACCAAACAATATTCAAGAGCAATTGTAGGGTCAATCGGACTTACTCGAGGCAAATTGGCACGAAGACAAATGATAAAACTGGATGTTGGTTCTATGCGTCGTGCACAAACCCAGTGCGTCGCGCCTCCTGGATGTGCCGCGATAGTGTAATTTAACACTGAGAATTTTCACCCAATGCGCCGCGCGGCCTGTGTGCGCCACGCCCTCCTCCAATGCGCCGCGCGCAGTTCCAACACAACCTTGGCCTTCAAACTTCTTACAACCACCTTGTCAAATTAATGGTAAAGACCACTAACACTTACTTGGAGCAAAAGAGTTGAATCAATTTGATTTTTGTTGAAGCCAGGATTCTTTTTTGTCTTGGAGATTCTTTGCGCCGCGCACAAGCCCAGTGCGTCGCGCCTCATGGATGCACCGCGACAGTGGAAAAATGCACTGTGGCAGGAGGCCCAATGCGTCGCGTGGCCTATGTGCGCCACGCTCTAACCTAATGCGTCGCACAGACTCTAAACACAGCCTTGGCTTTCAAAATCATCCTCTCACCACTAACTTCATCTTGCTCTGATCTCTTGGATACAAATGACATTGATCACATTGAAATATCTTCATAAAGACATGGCTTTGATTTTTGTTTCTCCAAAACCCATCTTTGTAATGTTTGGCATTGACACTTTTTCACATTTTAATATAACTTTGTTTTTCAAATTTCCTTTTTTATTTTAGGCTAAAACGATGACTTCTTAGTTGATTTTTTGCAGGGACGGTGGTGTTGAACTTCGGCAAAGGATGACCAAAGTCTACTTTTGGAGAACTACATGACGGAAAACTTTAAAAATACATATTTATTACAAACAATTAATTTGACGATTTCCTCTTCTAAACAGAGTTTTTAAGAGGAATCTTCCTTAAGCATTATTGATAATAAAAGTTTGAAATGAAAACTTATTTTGATCCTCCCTCTGGCCTGCTGGCTATATTGGACACTTTGAGGACTAAATCAACTAAACCTCTAGACCTAAAAAGACCTAAAAACCTTAAATAACCCTTTAATGACCAAGAGATTAGAACAGGATTGTAAGTGGCCTTAAAACTTGATTGTGATGAACAGACTTGAGCCAGCAGGGCAAGGCATGAGGGGTAATGAACGACAAGACCCTTTCGTCAGGTTATGGCATGCCCCTAGTTGAATGCAACTGAGTGAATCGATTGAGACACCTAAAAACAAATGAAATGCAAAAGAGAAATTTTGATCGTTGACGGAGGGCTGACGAGACTGACTCTAACATTGGCTCCAATGGGGATGGTAGCTCCTTGGAGGTGCCAAGAACGCCAGATCTC
This sequence comes from Pinus taeda, assembly GCA_000404065.3. Taxonomy (NCBI): domain Eukaryota; kingdom Viridiplantae; phylum Streptophyta; class Pinopsida; order Pinales; family Pinaceae; genus Pinus; species Pinus taeda. The sequence goes on from APFE030035850.1 coordinate 21,150, forward strand.
TGGGAGAGATAGACAGTGCCTTCATCCATTGGGCTATGGATTCCATTATTTTGACAAATTAACACAAGACTCTTGACTCAATTTATTAACTGAGACTCGATTGAAAACTGACTCAATTTTGAAATTAAAATGACTCAAAGACTGACTCGACAAACTCAAACCAAAACTGAAATCATCCTTCAGAATTATAGCCTTCACTTCGGGCCCCAGACTAAAAAAAGATCCCAGCACACTCTTGCAATGAAACTAAGATTAAAATGGTATATACAGTGACAATGCAGACAGCAGAAACAACTCAAAAATGATACCTCTTGAGCAGTCGACCATTGACCAACCCTCCGGGACATTCTTCCCCGCTAATCTCCTTCAGAAGAAAAGCATTTTGACCACGATATGCAGAAATTTTGAAGGGACCTTTCCAAAGATTTTTGAACTTACCATGCTTACCCTTTTCCTCATTCCTTTCATCCCACTTCAACACCACTTCCTCCAATTGGAATTTGTCCGCCTTGGCTTTTCTGTCATAGATTTTCTTAATCCTCTCCTACAACTTGGATGTGTTTTGGAAAACCTCTTCTCTTGTCTATTGCAAATGGACCATTTGATTTAGTCTTCTCTGCATATGATCTTCTTCACTGTTGGCCTCCTCAAGAAGTTTGAATACCGGAGCTGCTAGGGAGGTAGGGAACACTGTGTCGATGCCATAAAAAAGCTCAAAGGGAGACATACCAATGGATTTCTTTTGGCTGACCCGATCTGCCCAAAGTGCATTGACCAACTTCTTATGCCAACTCTTCTTGTTTATTTACAGCAGCTTCTTAATGATATTGACTAAAGATTTGTTAGAAGACTCCGCCAAACCATTGCCTTGCAGATGATAGGCAGTTGAGTGACCCAAAATGATTTTATACTTGTGACAAAACTCAGTCATCTTCTTTGATTTGAAAGTTGTTGCGTTATCAATGATTAACTTATATGGGCAACCAAAACGAGACAAGATGTTATTCTCAAGGAATGAAATGATTACAGCATCTGTAGCTTGTCTGGTGGGAATTGCTTTGATCCATTTTGTGAAATAATCCGTTGCCGTGAGAATCCATCGATGTTGAATGAAGGAAGTGGGATGAATTTCACCAATGAAATCCAACCCCCACTGCTGAAAAGGGGCACTCACCTCAATAGGCTTAAGTGGAAAAGGCTGTAATTTTTGCCTTCCTTCAAAAATATGACATATATGATAGCTCTTGACAACCTTATATACATCAACAAACAATGCCGGCGAATAGTACCCTTCTCTTAGAATTCTATTTGTCGTTGTTTTCTAAAAAAGGTGACCGCCACAATCTCCTTTGTGGAAATCCTCCATGACCTGCTTTGCTTCTTCTTCCACCGAATAATTCAAAAGAACGCCATCAGGATCTTTCCAATAAAGTGCAGAATTTAGAATGCAAAATTTAGCAGTCTTTAATTTTAGAGTTCTACTTTTCTTTCTAGCCATGCCAGGTGGTGGTGACAAATTTTGCAGCATATATATGATATCTGAATACCACGGGGAAAGAACAAACATTTCGGATACAGGAATTGACGAACCTTCCTCATTTTCATCAGACATAGTAGCGATCAGATTTATATCTAAGGCGTGCAGGTTTGATTCAGCCATTAACTTTGCCAATCCCTATCCTTTAACAAGCTTGGTGGGCTTTATCTCCACATCGTACTCCAACAAAGCTGCAATCCACTTCCCTCGTCTTCCTTCTGGATCTGTCTGCACTAAAACATCCTTGTCAGCAGCGTTAGGAACATAAGCCAAAGTATGAGAATGTAAAATATATACCCGAAAGTATTTCAATGCTTTCACAAGTGCAATGGCTTGCTTTTCAATGATGTTGTATTTTAAGGCTGCATCTCTTATAGTTCGGCTAAAGAAAGAAATTGGTCTTTTGTACTCATCTCTTTTCTGCACTAATATAGCTGCCATTGTATGCTCCGAAGCAAAAGAAAACAATATAAAATCCTGAGTGTAGTCCGAGCTGATTAGAACCAAAGCTAAAGAAAGAGCCAATTTGACTAAGTTGAAAGATTTTACAACCTCTTCTGTCCACTTCACTTGGCTATCCTTCTTAAGCATGTTTGTAATCTCTCTTTGGTGCTCAGCAAGGTTAGGTACAAAGTGGCGTAAAAAATTCATCTTACCATTAAAAGATTGAATCTCCTTCTTGTTCCGGGGAAGATCAATTTGCTGAATCGCTTCTACACATGTTGGATCAATACGAATGCCATATTTTGATATAATGTGCCCAAGTAGTTTTCCCTCACCCATTGCAAACAAGCTCTTCTTTGGATTTAGCGACACACCATATTTTCTGCACTTTTGAAAGACAATTTTCAAATGATACATATGTTCTTCGTCTGATTTGGAAAACACAGTCAGATCATCAAGGTGCACAACCAAAAAGACATCCTTCTCATTTGCGAAAGCCAAGTCCATTTCCCGTTGAAATGTGGCACTTGCGTTCTTCAAACCGAACGGCATTTTGGCATAGTGAAAAGTTCCCCACGGAGTGGTGAACAATGTTTTATCCTGGTCATCTTCATGGACCAAAATTTGGTTATATCTAGAATAACCATCGATTAGTGACATTCGAGATGCTCCAACTACTCGCTGAAGTATATGATAGATTTTCGGCAATGGATAATTTTCCTTCAATGAAACTTTATTGAGATTCCTAAAATCAATGCACAAGTGAACCTCACCTATCTTCTTTCGTACCGGCACCAAATTCGAGATCCAGTCAGAAAATCTGATGGGAACAATGATTCCTGATTTGTACAACTTGTTTATCTCCTTTTCAATTGATGGCAGCAGTTTTGGATTTAGCCTTCTCAAATTCTATCTGAAAGGTTTCTGATTAGGCTTAATGGGAATAGTGTGTTGAATTATATTGGTATCATATGTCTTCAAGTCAGAATAATCCCAAGCAAACACATTGGGAAAAGATGACAAAAAACTAATATATTTGGCCTTTACCTTTTGTGGCAATGCTTTGGACAGTTTTACCATTTTTGGAATTGCAGTTGTTCCGATATTGACCTCTTCAACACCCTTTTCTGTTGGCTGCAATGTTGGTTTGTGGACCACGTCATCTTGATCAAAGAGTTTTTTTTAAATGTATCAAACCTTTAGGAATTATGTTATCCTTTGGCTGCAACACTTCCATTTGATCAATCTACACATCATCTTCACCTCCATCGTGTTCTACATCAATTGAGGTGTCTTTGAACTTACCTTTGTTTTGCAGAAAACCATCAATTTCCTCATCATCTTGGAAAACTTGCCAATATCTCTGATTGTCCACAACAGTCGAACAATGCTTGACATGGATTTGAAATTTATTACTGGAGTTCATTGGAATCTTCAAACTACTTGCTGCCTTAGCGAGTGCATCAGCAATGCCATTTTGAATACGAGGCACACACGTCAAGATATAATCTGAAAACAATTTCAGGATGTCTATGACTACATTTCGGTAAGCTCGCATCCGAGGACGTTTTGCTTGATATTCGCCTTTAACTTTCTTAATCACCAATTCGGAGTTTCCATATACTGCAATCCTCTTAGAATTCAACTTTCTTAGAATTTTTAGGCCAGCAATCAAAGCTTCGTACTCAGCCTCACTGTTCGAACAATCAAAAGCTAATTTGTAAGAACATACCCACACATTTTACTAGGCACTTTGTTCAAAGCGGAGAAAGGACTGCGTACCCAAATACCAATTTCAGCACCATCATTTCCCACTACACCATCAAAATCCATGGTCCATAGGCCCTCTTCATCTTCGTCTAATTGCTGAAATTCTGTTGGCTCTGTTTTTCCTGCTTGTCCATTATCTTCAATTGATTGCTCAATGGTGTCTTGTTGTTCTTGTCCTTCTTTCCTTCAAACTTCTCTGAAATTCTCTGTGATTTTTGGAATACTTTCTGCTTCTACTAACTGACTATCTATATCATTGAAACTATCTGAATACAAAACAAAAGGCTCCAGGTCTGTATGTACATAATTGATCAGATGATTGATCGGTTTCTCCTTGCTTGTAATCATGTACTTCATTTTTTGTTCCCGGTACAATTTTCTCATTTGACCAAACACAGGAATCGTTGCATAGGAGAAATCTAGTTGTAATGTCCCTTTCAATTTCGCTCCCCAAGACCTGGAAAGAAGCATACCAAACCTAGGAGGAATGTCCGCCACAAAAATATCCATCAAAACATTCTTCATTGGGATTTGATCCAAACTTACAACCAAGTCTTTGATGAGCCCAATACATCTCACTCTACTAGAATTGAATGAAAAGAGATCATGGTATTTCCTAGTGATGTCCAAACCCAACTTCTCCATGATAGCCTTCGGCATAAGATTGTGGGAAGCTCTGAAATTGAACATAGCATTATGCAACACAAAATCATGCACCCTTAAACTGATATAAAAAGGTGGCACATCACTATCTGGAGACTCACCATTCAATGTTGGCCCAAAAATCAATTCGGATTGATCATCTTTGACATTCACCATATCAGACATTGGATCAAAATTCAAAATTTTAGAAACTTTCCCTCTATAACTGTTGTTCCTCATTATTTCAGTCAAGGGAATGGACACCTTCAATTTAGAAATTTCATTTTCTAAACTAAAAGCTAAAATATTTTCTACCTCTTTGACTGAGACATCTTTCTTTTCCTTTTTCTTCGATGTAATTGGCTGATTTGATTTTTCTGCTGATGGTGATTTGTTGATATTAGGATCAATTGCCTCTTTCCCTTTCTTTTGTACAACAGGTGAATCAATCTTTGATGTTGAAGCTTCCTTCCTCTTATGAATTGGGTTAACATGCACATCTATGTTTCTAAGTGAATATTTCCGCTGATGGGCAAACAAGGATTCATTTAACCTCTTTGGTACTCATCTGATTCTTCTTCCAAAACTGTGTCATTTGCTAGAATGAAACCTGCATCTTTGTGTACTGATGAACTTTCTGCATACTCCTCCTCTTTCGTAATATAAATGGGCAAATCATCTGGAGTGAAAAAAGTGATTTTCTTCCCCTATCACATGCTCTTCCTCATCAGATTCTGGTCCATGCACATAATGTTGCTGCAGAGGTGGCTGTACTGGCGACTGGGCTGTCTGATCTTGAGCTCGTTATTCTCTTTGTTTAATTCTATATTGTGGTTGTTGCTGGCCACGGGAGTTAGGATTTCTAACTTGTGGCTTAGGTTTATCAAGTTTCACCCTTTCAATCATCTGCTCCACCTTCCGAAGTAATTGATCTGTCGAAGACGACTCTTCTTTTATTGTGACATTCTTTTCTGCTCTTGCTCTCGCTCTCTTGGCCAGCAGATTTGCCTGAACGATGACCGCGATCTTCTGCATATCTTCCATTGTGGCAGGTTCTATCTCTCTCTTAGTTGATAAGCTATGTTAGCATCAAAACCATCTGGAAACTTCATCATGGCTAGCCCCACAGGTGGCCTTAGATGATCAGGAATTGCTTTGTAAACTTAATTGAATCTAGTGCAGTAATCTTGAACGGAATCACCGGCATTCCACTTGATATGTTCATATTCCTGAAGGATCTGAAGAGGATTTTTCTTGATTTCGAAACGAAGTAAGAATTATCTTTGTAGGTCATCCAATGTAGCAATACTAGCAGCGGGCAAAGCTCTGAACCATTTCCTAACTTCACCACTAAATGTTTGTGCAAACAAATCTCATTGTCACATTTTTTGCATCGATCTCATGAAGGTCACAGAAATCTGCCATTCTGTCCACATGTTGCTGAGAGGTAATGTTGTGAAGAGTGCCATCAAACAAAGGAATTTTTTTTTTATAATCTGTGGGCATATCATCTAAAACTTGAGGCAGCGCGAGAGGTGCAAAACGGGCAGCCATCACTCTTGGTGGATTTGATCTGGGTGATGTTGGGGGAGTAGGTGCAGCCGATGTGTGAGGTGTATGAGGCGGGGTATGCAGAGGAGAAGCGATTTTGGATGTAGGAGGAGTAGATGGAGGTGAATTTACTGTAGACCTTTGATCTGAGACAATAGGCTACACAGGGATGGTGGGAATGAAGGGCGGTTCAATGGGAATCCTTGAGCTAGATGCAATTGCAGAAGGTCCAAGAGTTACAAATGCAGTTTCTAAGAAATAAACGAGGTTTGAAGCCACAATTGAAGTTTGAAGCTAAGTCAAAATATAATTATCAATTGACCGATTAGCCCTTTCAATTTCGAGATCTACAAGGAAATGCGGATTAGGGATGGTAGAGTCAACAGCACTTTCGGATTTGGTTTCAAACAATGATATTTCAAATTGCTCATCAAAATAAAGCTCTTCAAGGTACTCAAAAAGCACAGGACATGAATAATATTTAAACATGGGAGTCACTGAGCTCTCTTGACGAAGAAGTCTTGGAATCAAATTGGGATTTTCGTAGACAGGAGGAGGATCTGGGTCGGGATTAGCTCTGGTATATCTCCTTGAAGCCAGTGTGCTATTTTCAAACAAACGAATGGACATAAACAACTTTCTCATCCTATCAAATCCTAAGCTTATCATACACATCTTAGAATCATCAAACGTACTGGGGTGTTTGCGGGTTAGATTTTCCGTGCATGAGACTAGACCGGAGATTGACTGAAGTAGCGTTTATCTACTTGCGCTAATGCAAAGCAAAAGCGTTTCAAAGGCTACCTGGCTAATATTTAGACTTCGTTTGTAGTTTCAAAATGAAGAATACTAACAAATAATCAAATCAGTCCCCAGTATGGTTGCCACTATGTTAGAGCCTAGATTTACCTCAGGCTGGAAAGGTAAGCTTTTAGGTCCACATCAAACCACGCTCAGCCTCGTAGCTAGCCCTACGAGGACAGGAGAGGGCTCTCTATGGGTCAATCTCAGCAAAAGATAATCGATGGGGCTCAAGATGACTGAAATAAAAACTTATTTTAGGCTACATATGAAGTACAAGGATTTGATTTGAGTTTTTGGGGATTTTGTGTTGGAAAAAGGGAAAGGTAAATTTGGGTTCGGGGATGAGGCACAGTTTTTGCAGAGTTCTGATTGGGGCAAGGAAGGCAATCGTTTTGATGCTTTAGAGTGAATGGATGGATGGATCAAACTGGTGAGGAGCTAAGGAGGGCAAGAGAGTCTCAAGAGTTCTCCTTAAACAGATGAAAACATGGAAAATTAAACAAATTTCAAGGCAGAGCATAGCATTCAATGGATTCTACCTTAATCACTCATTTGTTTAATTTCAGAAGAAAAGAGAAAGGAAAATGATACACATAAACATCAGTGAAATTACAATTACATAGAGAAAAACACCATTAAAACACAGAGCCACATGGATCCCAACAAGTGCTGCAAAACCCTGGTCTTTCCTTTGCCAAAAATGTAGAGATAGAATGTACAATGATGTGCCAAGCAATCCCAAGTATCCAACCCTGAAAATGACTGAGAAATTACATGATATAGACAAGCCTAACTCCTTCCCATGCCTCTAGGGGTTGAGCTCAACATTCTAGGAGCTGTTTCAACCAATTCTAAACAAAGCACTGAAATCTAGGCAATGAAACAACTTGCCTCTATATCCTAGGAAACTGATTCATTCATCTAATTTTCACTTTTTAGTAAATGAATCTTCTAGAAAAAGTAAATGTGTACCTAAATTAAATCATAGTCCTCAAGTTACATCAACATATATCAATAATTACATCAAAAAGCAAAACTCGTCAAAACTGGGCGAATTTCTGAGTTGTACAGTGAAAAATAGACAAAAATCCTTTATGCGCCGCGACCAGAATCTCTATGCATAGCACAACTTTGGGGCTGATGTTGAGGCACTTCCCAAAGTCCAAATTGAGGCCAAGATATCTCGTTGGAAATCCCTGCCTGTCTACTTTCCAGCCCAGTGAAATTTCTAGATTTGGAAGTCATTTTCACCTCCAAAACTTCATTCTCCCAAGGCTGCTTCTTGTGGGTGCAAAAGGTGGTAGAAAGGTCATTTTTAGCATGTTTTTGACCCTTTAGGCAACCCATAACTTGATGAAATCCTTACGTAATCCATGAACACGCATAAATTTTCATAACAAATCCAGGAATGCAAAGTTTTCCTCCAGAAGATATCCCAATTATAAGTGTGTGCTAAGTGGCGCTATGCATTGGGCGGAAAAACCTGTT
>APFE030035856.1:0-21170 GCA_000404065.3 Pinus taeda
TTTTAGTATGGGGGATTACGCAGTGCATTATATTAGATATCATTTTGGGATTCAACTGCGTTAAGTAAGTCATTCACGTATGACCATTTCCATGAGAGGTAGTCGTAACTGACTAATTTCTCATGATTTTTGAATAGTTCACTTAGCACTTATTTTCATCCATCTTCTTTCCCATTTCACTAATCTTCCTTTCCATATATTCCTGAGAACATGATAAATCCACTTGTTTCAACATACTACCATTCATTTCATCTACTTCATTCTTTAATTGGGCTAGCATGTATTCTAAGTTTTCATTTTCTTCTGGTGTCAATTTGATTTTTTATAAAGAGTACCAATGGTAATTCTTATAGAAAACTTTTCCATATGATAAAATAACAATACTCCTCTTTACCAAAATAGAACTTCCAATCAAAGTTTATGCCACTTGTAAGTTACATACCTTTCAACCCCTACTTTGGAGGTTGTTTGGAAGACTCACCTTTGTCCTAATATATCTATGAAATTTGAGCCCTTTTGAGTTTGAAATTTTGACTTATATTACTTTGATATGACTTCTCAAACTCCCAAAATTTTTAGAGTTTAAAAGTTTGTTGAAAATATGTTATATAGAAAATGCCAAAAAGATTGCTTAAGATTCATTTCACGACTAGTAAAAAAACCTAACTCCCATAAGATATATGTCATAGTATATAATGAATAAAAATTTTAAAAAATTTTCACATATAAATTTATATCTAATTTTAGGATTCTGAAGATTTTATAGTTTCAAACTTCACTTAAAAAAGTTACAATGAAAATTCCAAGATGACTCTTTTAAAATTGATTTTAGAATTAATGAAAACCCTATCTTACATAGATTATATCTCTAAAAGTGTAGTAGACCATATTCTAAATTGTAAATCACCTATAAAATGGTATTTATTCAATATCTCCACAAATTTTCAAAGTCTGAAACTTCCAAAAAAATATTTTTAGTTTAAAGCTTTACACACAGACACATTTTTTGTATCCTAGAGGAACCCAATAACTTGCTTGACACATAACTATTAGTAAACCTCTAGGGGCCTATGACTTGTCCTCCTCTTTGTAAAATAGGTCACAACCAAGGGGATTTGAACCTTGGATCTCTCAGTTTTTAGAAATAAGAATTTGTATTACTCTAACAAAATTGCGAGAGGATGCAGCTAGTACATCAAAATCAGGCATTTACATTTTTTTTTCAACATAAGTTTGATTTTAATTTTAAACAAGTTTTGTTTTAGCAGAAATGAGAATTTGTATTACTTTAACAAATTTGTGAGAGGATGCAACTAGTAAATCAAAATCAGGGTTTCACATTTGATTTTTTCACCATAAGTCTGATTTGAAAGTGCTTTTTGGCTACATAAAATCTCTTTCTCCTTTCATCACTATCTGTAATCCTATTTTTACTAGTGTAGATACACTAGAAAATTGATAAACTGATGCAAATTTACAAAACATATATAATTAACTAAGTATTGATAAAGTCTCCTGATCCAACATCCTTTAATTTTGGAGAGGGTGGGAGATTTCGATCTGACAAAACTTACTAAACTTAATTGGAATTTCTATTGGAAATTGATTGATCTATTGAGTTCTTGTTCTAAGAATGTTGTGATTCTTCAATTTGTTGCCTTAGAATTGCTATTTCATCTTTAATCCTCGGCATGGTAGTTCACTAATCTATAAGTATCTCCATTGTTGAAGTGAGGTTTGAGATAAGCTAATTGTATCTCAACTACAAGTCATTGATTTTAGTTTGTAATTGCTTGATTTTCTTAAGAATTTCCTCGTGTTTGTCTACAAACTATCTTCACATATTTATAATTTATTTACTTTGAGCACTTCTATTCTAATTTCCAAAAGTATCAATGATGGGATAGAGAGGCTTGTTGGATTTGACTGAAATGAAATTATTGTTTCCTTTGCTAGCATTAGCTGGGATTAGTTTTTTTTCAGGGCTATATTTATTAACAGTTTCTCCTCAATTTTGATGGAGAGATAAATTTTCCTAATTGAGATGACCAGTAAATAGAAAACAAGAGTTGTCATTTGACAAAGTGGAAGTAACCAAGAAAAATAAAGAACCTAGGGGAAAAGGGGGTGATTCAAATCAAATCCGATGCTTCTCGAGAATTAGAAAGGGTGTCCTAACATTATAGATACCACAAAGACCAGTTGAAACTACTTAATGAGGAGCAATAATGAATTCAAATTTGACCTAGAAAAAAGCACCTTTCCCAACAATTTCCTCTTTCCACTACCGATATGATACTCAAGTTTTGAAATTTTTTTGTATGTCTCCTCCTTTCGGCTTCAAACTTGTTTCTTTTGCGTAGTAAATTCCTTTAAGATTAAAGCTATTTGTTATCCTAGTAAATATGTCTAATAGAATTTGAATTTGTTGACCTGGGTGATAAATTCATGCCTAAACCAATGGAATTGCCTTGTCTAATGACTAATGAAGTCTTCCCACCTAGGTTCTCACTCGGTCTATGTATCCTTTTCCATATTTCATTCCAAGTGACTTGATTCAGGTTCATGCTGATGAGGTTTCTCTGCTCACAACCATAATCAATTTTAATACTATAAAGCTCGTTACACACTGCCATGACACTTTTGTTTCCATCCCTAACAATCACACTATTAATTGTCACCTAGTGTAAACCATATCCTCCCCCTCTCCCCATATCAGCCATTGATTACTCCCTGTGCTCTTTGTGTGTTGATTCCTTGTCCTTTTTCTCCATTCATGCCATGTTCGCATAGTGTGATCTACATGGCACACTACATATTTGCAAATTTCAATGATATAATTTTGATCCCTAGTTAGGGGAGTTAGGGAATGACACTTTGTCCCTCAAGTTCATTTATAATAATCCTTTCTATACCTAGAGCATAACCTTTGTTTGCTTGGGTATCAACTTCCTTATTGTATTGCCTTAGGATGTGTTGGGCTTCGCGTGGGCTTCAAAGAAAGAAAAAAGATCTAGAATCTCGTTGTAACCAAAATTGATCCTTTTTTTTTTTGAAAATTTTGATAATTCTATCATATTATTATTCTGTTTTTAGAAAATGCCTTTAAGGAATTTACCATGTTGCAAAATTTGAATGAAATCAGATTCATCACCATAAGTTATCCTTTGCCTAATAGGTCTTTCTAGTTCAAAATATGTCAAGTAAGGGATATTCGATGTTGGCAAAACATGAACTGTTCTTTACAATGAGATACTATTACAAAAACTTATGTAAGAACTAGATATATATTTTTTACACATTCTCTCTCTCTCTCTCTCTCTCTCTCTCATTTTTACACATTCTCTCTCTAATTTTTACACATTCTCTCTCTCTCTCTCTCTCTCTTAACATGTAAATAATTTGATGTAAATAATCTGTAGGTAATGCTGGTTGGTTGGAGAATGAAGATCCAATTTGAGTTTTATTTATTTATGTGGTTCACACTTCCCAGAGATCGATGACCACTACATCCATGAAAATAATTGTACCAAAAAAAATCTACTCAAAGGGATCACTTCCTACTGGCTCAACCATAGAGCCTGACCCTAAGAGTGTCAAGATAATTGAACCTGTGACCTCTCAATAAATGAGGTGCTTTAACAATTGGGACTCGAACAATTGAGCTAACCCTCGAGGTTAGATCCGATTTGAGTTATTCATGTGATAAGAAATAATACTTATTGTTGTGTTATATTTATTAATATTTAATAATTTATTTGTCTGCTATATAGATGTTATTCAAATCACAAGAGATTAAATTAATGAATGGGTATTTTGTCTCTGCAAACATTAATAGAGGATGTGTGAAGGCCAATTATGTGAATAACTCTCCAGAATACCGATTTCAAAGACAAATATTTTACAACTAGATTAAAACGAAACAACATTGTGCATGAACAACAAATTCCTTCAATATAACAAAGCTGAAAAGTATACAAAAGCTATATTTTCATTCATAAGTAAAATAATTCTAAGTGTCACATTCAAATAATTGTACCAGACAAATCTACTCAAAGGGATCACTTCCTACTGGCTCAACCACAGAGCCTGACCTAAAGAGTGTCGAGATAACTGAACCCGTGACCTCTTAATAAATGAGGTGCCTTAACAACTGGGACTCAGCCAACTGATCTAACCCTCGAGGTTAGATCCAATTTGAACTATTCATGTGATAAACAACAATACTTATTGTTGTGTTATATTTATTAATATTTAATAATTTATTTGTTTACTATGTAGATGTTATTCAAATTACAAGAGATTAAATTAATGAATGGGTATTTTGTCTCTACAAACATTAATACAGGATGTGTGAAGGAAAATTATGTGAATAAGTCTCCATAATCTTTATTTCAAAGACAAATATTTTACAACTAGATAAAAATGAAACAACATTGTGCATGAATGAGTTCCTTCAATATAACAAAGGTGAAAAGTATACAAAAGCTATATTTTCATTCATAAGTAAAATATTTCTGAGTGTCACATTCAAATAATTGTACGAGGCAAATCTACTCAAAGGGATCACTTCCTATTGGCTCAACCACAGAGCCTGACCCTAAGAGTGTTGAGATAATTGAACTAGTGACCTCTTAATAAATGAGGTTCTTTAACAACTGGGACTCAGCCAACTGATTTAACCCTCGAGGTTAGATCCAATTTGAGCTATTCATGTGATAAACAACAATACTTATTGTTGTGTTATATTTATTAATATTTAATAATTTATTTGTTTACTATATAGATGTTATTCAAATTACAGGAGATTAAATTAATGAATGGGTATTTTGTCTCTACAAACATTAATACAAGATGTGTGAAGGAAAATTGTGTGAATAAGTCTACATAATATTTATTTCAAAGACAAATATTTTACAACTAGATAAAAATGAAACAACATTGTGCATGGACAACGAGTTCCTTCAATATAACAAAGGTGAAAAGAATACAAAATCTATATTTTCATTCATAAGTAAGTGTCACATTCAAATAATTGTACGAGGCAAATCTACTCAAAGGGATCACTTCCTATTAACTCAACCACAGATCTTGACCCTAAGAGTGTCGAGATAATTGAACCCGTGACCTCTCAACAAATGATGTGCTTTAACAACTGGGACTCGACCAACTGAGCTAACCCTCTAGTCTAGATCCAATTTGAGTTATTCATGTGACAAGCAACAATACTTATTGTTGTGTTATATTTATTAATATTTAATAATTTATTTGTTTACTATATAGATGTTATTCAAATTACAAGAGATTAAATTAATGAATGGGTATTTTGTGTCTACAAACATTAATAGAGGATATGTGAAGGCCAATTATGTGAATAAGTCTTGAGAATATTTATTTCAAAGACAAATATCTTATAGCTAGATAAAAATGAAACAATATTGTGCATGAACAACGAGTTCCTTCAATATAACACAGGTGAAAAGTATACAAAAGCTATATTTTCATTCATAAGTAAAATATTTATAACTTTCACATTCAAATAATTGTACTAGACAAATCTACTCAATGGTATCACTTCTTACTAGCTCAACCACAAAGCCTGACCCTAAGAGTGTCAAGATAATTGAACCCGTGACCTCTCAATAAATGAGGTGGTTTAACAACTGGGACTCGGCCAACTGAGCTAACCCTCGAGGTTAGATCCTATTTGAATTATTTATGTGACAAGGAACAATACTTATTGTTGTGTTATATTTATTAATATTTAATAATTTATTTGTTTACTAAGTAGATGTTATTCAAATTATAAGAGATTAAATTAATGAATGAGTATTTTATCTCTACAAACATTAATAAAAAGATGTGTGAAGGCCAATTATGTAAATAAGTCTCCAGATTATTTTTTACAAAGACAAATATTTTACATCTAGATAAAAATCAAACAACATTGTGCATGAACAACAAATTCCTTCAATATAACAAAGGTGAAAAGTATACCATTTTCATTCATAAGTAAAATATTTCTAAGTGTCACATTCAAATTGATGGTATGAATCATCAAAGATTAATAAGAACATAAAAATTAATTATAAAAATTTCTCATTCATATAATATTTATGGGCCAAGGATGTATAAATAAATCTATTTGGAACTTTTCAACTTAAAGTTTGTTTTGGAAAATAGTTACATAGAAAAAGGCCCATAATAGGAAAATATTAAAGTTACATGATAATGACACTTTGGAAGGTAATTTCAAAAATGAAATGAGTAAAAAAATCTTTATTTAAATAAATACAATATAGTTACTTAACGGGATTTAAATTACTAATTTTTGGAAAAGTTAAAAGTATGCAACGAAAGGCTAATGATAAATTTGATAACCAACTTATTTGTTACCTGAATCCTTTTAATGATGACTATACTTAATAAAGTTCATAACCCGCCAAATAAACATTAACTATAGAAATTTGATAGCTGTCACATGAACCAATTTAAAACATCTCTTTTAATTATTCTTGGAAAACAATTATATCAATGGAGTCCATAAACTAACTTAGGACCAGAATAAAAGGGGCCACTAAAGATGAAATATATGATGGTTAGAGTTTGATATGGTAAAAGAGTACTCCACACTTAGTGCTAAGAGGTCACTACAACATAATAAAGTAGTGTGCCAATTGATAGACTCACCACTCTTTGCACAAACTACCTCTTTTTCTCTTATTCATCAACATCTTCTTCTTTGTGGTTGTAAGCCTATGTAATGTCTTATTTTAACGATAATAAAATTGCAGACTTGAATTCATTTTATTATTGTTTGAATATTTAACCAAGTAATGATTAAACATGACACTGGATGTTTTTTTGGTTTCCTTCTTTGTGGTTGTAAGCCTATGTAATGTCTTATTTTAATTTTAATGATAATAAAATTGCAGACTTGAATTCATTTTATTATTGTTTGAATATTTAACCAAGTAATGATTAAACATGACACTTATGTTTTTTGGTTTCCTTGTTTTGATGTTTATATTTTATTTAATTTTAATTTTAATTTTATTTTTAGTTTTTAACAAATTTAGCATTTATTTCCATCTATTTGCACGAGGATTTTATCTTTCTAGAATTTAAATTTTTCACGGGTTTTTATTTCACATTGTAGCTATTGGAAGTAAACAAGGTTTAATCATTTCTTGCATACGTTGAAATCTGTTTACATATTTCCCACACTTTTTCATATGTCAGAGAGGGGGTTAAAGACAACCACTCTCTATAACCCTCTTGACAACTTCTTCTCATTACTAAAGAATACTCACTACAAGGAAAATACCTTCTAGCAGAGGTTTTTGTGGAGTCATTTAAAAAAATAACCCAAAAATCCATTTGCAGCAGAGGTCACTAGTGGAGGTGGGTGGCCATATATTTTAGTGGATGTTTATTTGACGATGCATTTAAATTAGTCAAGTGCACCGATGCTTTCTTATCAATACACGCACCAGAGCTTCATATAACATGGTGCACCGTAGATTTTTCTTTTTGAAAAATAAAAAACCATGGTGCTCTAAATAATTAAATGCACTGATGCTTGAATATTCGCTAGCACTGAACTTCTTCATATAGTAAAATGTATTGGTGCTATTTGACAATGATGTCCCGGTGTGGTAAATGTATAACAACACCCTGGGTCATATTATAAAGTATATCGATATAAAATTTATAATTTCTAAAAAAAGGTCGGTGCTATTGTAAAAAAACTGCATTGGTGCATTACCAGTAACGTAAAGGCTTGATACATCTCTATAAAGCACTGTGATAATTTCAAATTAAAAAAAAAAAACACGGTGCTTTGGGATATAACCCACTCTGGTGCGCTTTGAAAAACACACCAGAGGAGGGTTAAATAAAGAAACCACCCCGATCGCAATTTTCATTATTACCTTCTACATTGCGGGAGAGATTTGAAGCACCGATGCCACTCTTGCCACGTGCAAGCTCCCTGATGTCAGTGCTTCTCTTGCTCACCACATTTTAGTACTCTTCTCACTATTTGAGTTTCCAATTTTTGCAAATGGTGTGAAAATTTGTTTTTCTCCATTACGTGTCCATAATGCTTGCACAACAACCAACTGTCTAGGTAATCTCTATGTTTCTTTCTAATTTAAGCTTTTAGTGGATTATAATTGCAAATTAGGTTGAATTTGTTGTGCGCTCGATATGTTTGCCTCACACAAACAATGGTGCACCCTATAAATTTAGAGGGTGCACCGCATTTCAGTGCATGAACATAACACACCGCCATTATGGAGGTGCATTTTGTAAATATAAACGCACCAGGGAAGACGTGACATATTGTGTGTCCATGCGCCATGCCCAATGAATTTTCATTAATCAAATGCAATGAAAATAAATATTTAAAAATATTCCTATAGATCTGTGCGTTCAATAACCTGAACATACTGCACCGGTGCCAAAAAGTTATACGTGTGCATCAGTGCACAAGTATGCCACACCGCTATGAAAAGTTAAAGTTTTGAAACACCCGCGGTGAGTCATACTTATGTGCGCACTTTTACCAGTGTGGTTATAGTTGAAAGCAAACTAGCTCTAGTGCAGGCTTGTGTTTTGAGCGCACCGGTATTTTTTTTTTTTAGATTGAAAGTTATGTTTCCATAGTTATAAATACATGTTTTATTTAATAAAAAAAATGTGTTTTATGTATGAGGTTGATATATTTTATATGTCAATCATGTAATAGAGACACCAACAAAAGGAACAATAGTAGGACCAAGAGAAATAGGCGAACCCATACAATATGGTCTGATTATGGCAGGCCCAAGAGAGGGAAAGGGATTTATACCTTCGCCCTATTACTACAATGACCTCAGTGCTCTTGAGGAATGTAGGCCTCCTCAAGTACTATGAGGAGGGTACATCCCTGAAGGCACACTCAGTCTTATTGGCACATATGATCTGTTGATGGAATGTCTAGCAACAGGCTTTTCGTGTCGGTCCTAAGTTGTGGTATAGGCCCACTGAGGAGGATATATACTTTATCACTAGCCTATCTAGGAGGGGAGGATTTTCCCTAGTTCCCTGATGTCCCCCATGGTGTTGCAGCTAAGAGTCAACTTGCATACAATCTAAGATATGTCAGTCCTCATGTGGTCTGTCCATCATATTTTTAGGTCTGTGGTGAACAACTACAAATTTCTTGTTTTGCTACAGAGGAGGCTAGGTGCCTCCCATTATTAGTCAACACCATTTCACATTCTTGTAGTGATGGGTAGTGCACCGGTTTCCCTCTTTTGTATTATGTTGATTCTTTGATTCAGGGGCCATGTTGCATTAGATGGTTTGCAATTTTTTGAGGCAGTTTTGCATGACTTTAGATAGATGTCGTGTGTTGTCGAGACAGGGGAGGGAGACCTTCCAATTTTCTTCCAATATTTTTTGTTTACTTTTTGAAAGGTTTCTGGAGACGAGGAATACATTTGATCATCGTCCTCCTATCCCAATCACTGAGGCCCATATGCACATGTGGGGGCAGATGATGCCCAAGAGGGGCATGCCAAAGTTCTTGGCTAGGATTTTGGATGAGGCACCGGAGCTACTAGCCAATGTGAATGAAAATTCATTTGTTGTGTTAGGGTATCTATAGGGGATTGATTGGAGAAGGTTTCCCAACATCTTCTTCATAACAAATGAGCCTCCAGTTGATAGACGTAATATTAGTGTTTTCTTTAAATTAATCTAGTTTATTTTTCTTGTTTTAACGAATTAGAATAAAACATATTCCAGCACACTCTTTAACTTGTTTTATTAAATTGTTTAATGAAATTGCCTAATTAGTTTTTTGTATTATATATTTGTAGACATTGACTCATATGATGGGGGCATGCATCCTCCCCCACCACTAGATGGAGGAGATGAGGAGATGGGTGATTCCCAAGAGGGTGAGGGTGAGGCACATCCTCAAGTGGGCATGGGCGTCTGGGGGTGGAGGCTTGCTATGTGATGTTAGATGGACTAATGTGATAGATTGGATAGATTTTTGGTTCGACAAGGAGTCTGCCTTGCGAGGCCTTGAGATATCAATGTGTATCATATGTTCATGGATATCTACAAGACATGTCCATGAAATTTTATGTCTCTTATGTGGCATGTCATTAGAGCTAGTACTTTACTGGGAATGATGAGGGTTGCAAGGCATCATGCAACAACACATCCATCAGATGATGAGGGTGGTCATGATGATGATGAGGGTGATGACGATGATGATGATGATGATGAGGGTGATGATCATGATCATGCTGATGAGGATGATAACGATGATGCTTCTAGTGGTGTCAACCCATCAAATCATGGCCGTCATGCTTCATTTAATGTGCTTGTAGATAGATGTGTATGTGATAGAAATTATTTTACATGAGATTTATATTAGTTTGAGGATGTGTGTTGATGATGTTAGATTACAATCTTTCCTTTTTATTAGATGTGATCACGATGATGATGCCCTGTTACATCATTAGATTTGTGTGCTAGATAATGATGTTTATATGTGCTACTAAAAGTGTATATAATTAGATGATGGTAGTGAACTCAAATGTGTATCTTAGATGATGTTTATGTTTGTTAGATGATTATTGTCACAATATTTATTTTTATGAAATAATGCTTATTATAGATTATGTATTGGTGAATTTATATCAAACTTTTATATATGAAATTGCATGTAAAACGACTTTAAAAAAAATGCAAAGATATTTTTATAAATTACAAAGTTTATTATGGTTGAAACAATGATTGTAAAATTACAATAAATATTTTTCTATTGCTTAGATAGTTCATTGATATTCAATCTAACTTAATTAGTAAAATATTCCAATACTCAACGATAAAATAATTAAAGGTAAAACAATTTAGTTAGTTCTTAAGAAGATGAAAATGTGTAACTCATTCAATTTTCAATATAAAATATTATTAATAATAAATTATTCAAAAATACAATTTAACTAATTCAATATTGGTTTATAAAATTCAATCTATTGTTAAATTTAAAAAACTTACGTCAATTTTTTTTTACACCTGCAGCTTAGATTTATCTTAACTCTGGATCTACCAAGTGTTGAGTGGGATCAAATCTCTTGAGAAACATTTTTGAGTGAAAATAGATTTGATCCCTCTAGGCAGCTAGTATATTAATATATATATGTAGTTGACATTGGAATATTTTATTTATAATTCAAGTTCTCCATATTAAAATGTTAAAATATGCCCCATCATATTTTTTTCCTGTATGTATACATTTCATTATTTTTATTATTAATATTTTCTAACTTAATATTACATATCAAATCCATATTAAACATTGAAAATTTTACAAATATCCCTCATACATTGAATTAGAAAGCAACTATTAATGGAATAAGAATTCTCTCAATCTTTCTCACTAAAGTGAAAAAATAAGAATAATTTTCAATTTAAATTACTTTATTTTTCTCTATATAAAGTATCTATAAAATTATGTTAATTAATATAAACATTGAAATATATTACTTATGGTTGTCGTAAAATATTTTTTGTTTTAAATATATATTTGTTTTAAGTATCACATGTAAATGGAACATAGAATGAATTACACATAATGTAATATCAATAATACTATTTCTTGATTTTCCTTGTAGTAAAAAGTAAATTATATTTTTTTAGTCATTTCATTTCTTTCTCATAATAAAAGTGGTTTTATTATTATTATTTATTTTTACTTTCAGGTTATTTTATTTTATTTTATTTATTTAATTATTTATTTTTTTCCGTAGAAAAAATTCGTAATTTTATTCATATTGATAAAATTACATTTTGTAGATGCATGAGGCATATTCAGATGGCTGTTCCTGTAATATCAGGCAGCAAAAAGAAAAGAACACAAAATAGCAGATGACTGTTCCTGTAATGTTAGGAAGCTACATCAATAGAAAAAAAAGAATAAAATGTTCCAGCAAGACTAAACTTTTCTACCCTTCTTCTTCTCCACCCATCGCCAACCACCAGTGTTGGGAGTGGGTGTAATAATAGCTAGCTGATTTTCCATTGGGATCAGTTGAATTTCTTTGTTAGATTCCGAGCCCTCTGATCCATGGGTTCGTTTGATGCCGCTTGTTTCCATTTGTGGCTCTTGTTGCAGATCTAAAATGTGTGGTCCCAAATAAGTAGTTGGGACATTCTCTTCCTGAGTATATGTCTGTCTCATTTGAGTATCCGGTTCTGTCTGGTTCTCTGTAGGCTCCACGTTTATGTCTTCTTCTTCCAATGGGTCGGTGTGCTGCCAACCTTTGGGCTTTTTCTGTTGTTTCTTGGTTCTCCTGGGGTCCTTTCGAGCAAATGGGCAGTCATATTGTAGGTGCCCTGTTTGCATGCATCCCTTGCACCGGAACGTTGTGTTCTCATAGTCAAGCTATTGTATCCATTGGGTATTATTGAATTCAGCATGATGTGGTCGGGTAGCCCCTGACTCAGGTCCACTTCTACACATATTCTGGAAAATGTAAATATTCCCCTGATAGCTCTGTCTTCATCCATTTTCAGGAATTTCCCCAGGGAATTCCCAATGGTAGCTAATACTTTGTGATGCAAAAAGTGTAGAGGGAGACCATGAAGCCTTACCCATACAGGCATCGTTGAGACTTTCATTGTATTGGCGTCGAAATCAGAAAACCAGGGGGTGAGGAAGAGGCCAGCACTGCCCCAGAACCAAGGCCCCTGATTGATAATGCTGTCTCGTTCTTGTTCTGTGTTAAATCTAACTATGAAGTACCCTTTGGGGCATAGGTAAATTTCACAGTTTGATATCCATGTTGTAAAGATCCATTGGTGTAGGGCATCTGATTTTGGCCAGAAACCATTAAATCTACAAATAACTGCATTTTTAGATAAATTGGTGTGTAGACTAGTTACCTCTGGCATAGATACTAGTAGCATTGGTGATTCTGGCTTTTGTTCAACAATGTAGGGTCCTGGTAACTCTGATGGTGGTGCTGCTTTATTTTTCATTTTTTCCTTCCCTTTTACTGCATCCCGAAAGGAACATGTATTTTTAGAGCTGGTTCCAGTGCTTCCACTACGCAGTCAGAGATTTAAAAAAATGGTTGAATCTTTGGCGATGCCATAGTGTTGGAGAGTTTGGTTGTCCTGCATACTAAATCTTGAAAATATAAGGTTTTGATATTGTGCTGGGGTTCCAAGGTGACCCTCGATTTCCTTTTTTAAGGCATGGATGCTCGTTCCCTTACTGAGGCGCATGCAAAAATGTTTGCCCTCAATCGATTTGATGAAAATTTGGATTAGATCTGCGCCCATACGGAGTAGTTCAGTCTTGTGGAGACCTCGCTTTGTTGGATCTGTCCGTCTGGGAGGTAGTGGCGCAATATTCTGTTCAGCCCTCATCCGCGCAGCTGTTCCCGGCCAGTTCCTTTCCCCTTGTCTTTAAGCATGATTTTGAGATCTGAATCAGGGTGGGTTTGCAGATCTGGGTGGTGATGGGCTGCATCGTCCACACCATGTCCAGCTATAACGAGCACACCCGTGGCCAGTGCCGATTTTCTGAGGGGGCGACCTGCTAATCCACCCTCATCACTGATCTGCAGTGTAATGGCGGCGCTGAGAAGTCCAGAAACCCTAGCCATCTCCTCCCGAATGGAATTTCTATTGACGTCCACTTGCATCAGTGCTTTAATGGAAGCATTGAGGGCCAGTCGATCTGCCTTCCCGGCCAAGAGCTTTACCTCCTGCACAATGTGTACACCCCAGCCAGCATGAAGACTCGGCGCATAAAGATGCTTGATCGCCTTATCCGTCTGGTCCCTCGGACAAGCCCCTGCCTCATAGTCCTCGCTGAACCTCTTCATGACCCTGCGCCTCAACTCGCTAGGGCAAATCGTTCCGAGCTGCATTGACCTGAGCACGGCGGTGAAGAGGCAATTCCCATTTGCCTCCACATCTCCCCCATGGAAAAGCCAGTAGAGCGCCGAGATAGACGATTTGGAGGGGTGCTTCCAGTAAACTCCTCGGCAGCTCAACCTTCCTAGGGCTCTCCTCTGTTCCTCCCGGAGCCCTGCTGCGGTCTCCCCTTGTATTGCCTCATTTTCCCCTTTTTCTTCCTTTTGCAACTCCACCAGCAATTTTGTCTCGAATTCTTTGGGATCTTCACGCCATGGGGAGGTAGGCTGGAATCCTTCCAAGACAGATCCCTCGAATAACTTCCCCATTGATCTCAGGGCCTATGATTTCGGGATAGGGTTTCTTGAACTCCACCCAATTTCTATTTTTACTTTTAGTTATATAAAGTTATATAAGATTAAGATGTAAATTGAAGTATTGTAATTATGGATGACATTAATATATTTTATTATTACTATTTTTAATTTGTTAAGTTCAATTATTATTTTACTATTTTTAAATGTAACATTATGTGACAACATCTCACAACATCTCTCCCATACTGAATTGTAGGGTGCCTCTGGGTGCCAATAATTTAGATTTCAAACAAATTTTTTTAAATAAAATTTATTTTGTTACTAAAGTTATGAGATTTTCAAGCAATTTAAATTTAATCCTTATAGCAACTCTTACCAATTTAAATTAAAAATTTCTCTATCTAAAGATGAAGTTAAAGAAATATAAAATAAGGTATGTGATCAAGTTACTTGTAGTTGGAGGTTTTCTCTATTTTAAGTCTCCTTAAAGATGAAGTGAACTTATTTCTAAGTAATAAATATAACATTATGATTCTATTTTGGTTTCGTTATTTGCTATTTGTACTGGTTTAATTTAATTCTTTTAAATAATAAATATGACTTAAATAATATTAATTAAATAATACAGATTAAATTATCACTATATATTCACTAAAATTCATGTTTTTTCACATTTTTCCTAGATAATAATACATCATGTTCATAATGATAAAGACATGTATACTTTAAATAATTTAGTTACAAATACATAAATAATAGATATTTATTTACATAATCTAAACCAGAAAAATGCATCACCAAGTCTATTTGAAACTCAAACAAATGGCTCTTAGTAACCATAACAAATGCAGTGCACTTGGTATGTTCTAATTGCACTGGTGCTATCATATTTACCCAACACATCGCTTAAATAATATTTAAAAATATAGCTATATATCGATGCATTAGATAACATGAATGTTACGTCCCGATGTGAAAATGTTATACCAACACACTAGTGCATAACTGTGATGAACCACTATGCAAATTTATATATTTGAACCAACATTAGTGCATCACAGGTACATGCACACCGTCTATGGTGCGATTGTGTTTGGCAGTATACCGGAGCCGGTGCATGACTGTGTTTTTGGCGCACCGATGATTTTTTTTTTTAATTGAAAGTTATATTTCCATATTAAAAAACACATTTTTTATTTAATAAAAAAATTGTATTTTATGTATGTGGGTAATGCATTTTATATGTCAATCATGTAGAAGAAATGTTAGCAAAGGGAGCAACAACAAGGGTAGGAGAAAATGACAAACCCCTACAATATGGTCTAACCATGGGAGGCCAGAGAGAGGGAGAACACCTAATTGCTGTCCTACAATACACACTCTAGGTGTCTTACCTAGATCTCAGAGGTCCCTGCTACAAACCACCATGGTGCCATGGATTTCAGATATGGAACTGTGAAAAGTTTATACTTTGTTAAATGTTGCAGGTTCAAATGGTAAAATAAGAGTGAGCTTAGAAAGCAGTGGTACAGAGAAAAGATATCATATTAGGGGTTCATGGGTCTTATCAGTTACATAGAAAACACTGTGAGATCTTGCAGGCATGCCTTTCATGCCATTTCCGTATCATACAATTGATGTTGTTCAAACCAACGATGCGATGTATATGGTTTAGGCTTGTGATTTTCAATGACATGATGGATATGGCTTGCGCTCGTGACCTTCAATGATCATTTTGGGTAGGATAGATTTTAATAATATATCACATGAAATACCTTATTATGTAGCCTTATCACTTATTATTACTAAACTTATAAAGACATGTCTACTTTAAATAATTTACTTATAAATACATAAAAATAGATATTTATTTTACACAATCTAAATAGGAAAGAAAAACACATCACCAAGTCTATTTGAAAGTCAAACAAATGCCTCTTAGTCACCATCACATTATTTATCTTTTAATTCTTAGCCATAAAATATTTATTAATCCAAATTTTATTTATAATTACCATTGAAAAGAAAAGTAAAAATTATTCCATTATCCATGAACAAAAAAATTAAAGCCTCTCATGCATTCACATAATCCCATTTGTTTCTCTTACCGTCCATAAAATTATGTAACCAACATTTTATACATGCATAAGACCTCCTTTTAGTTTATCGCAGTGCGTCATAGGTATTTGTGCACCATCTACGGCGTGGTTGTGTTTTACATAGCACTAAAGCCAGTGCGTGATTGTGTTTTGGCACATCAATATTGCCCTTTTTCTTAATTGAAAATTATGTTTCCGTATTTTTTTAACAAGATCAACTATTGTGGTTTTTATTCCAAAATAAAAAAAAAAAAAACAGAAAGGTCCCATTACAAAATATTTTTTGGAGTATAGCTCTCTAATATAGGAAGAAATGGGAGCATAGTCCCAGGTTCCCCAAGCCTTACATCCAAAATTACCCGGATTTCCAACTACATTCTTCTTATAGAGCCTTACAAACTGATTGAGAAAATATTTACATTTACAACACATATGAAATCTTTAAAACAATGACAAAATGCTGAAGTAGAGTCTGATCAAAGGTCATCTAAAACTAGTTGATTGAAGGTTTTTGCTGAGATCAGATCCTGCTGCCCTGATAGTTAGAGTTCTCACTGATTTGGTTGATGATAAAGCCCTTGTGGTAGTTGAAAGAGTCCTCCATGTGTTGGCACTTGTCCTTGAGTGCTACCATTTTAGAGTTCTGGTCATTGAGTTGTTTTCTCAGGAGAGCATTCTTAGACTTGGACTAGATCCTATAGTCCTCCAATGTCTCACGAAGTTGATAAATCATGAATTTGTTTACCTTGTAAACAACCCATTTATCATTTTTGGAGGCTCTGTCTAATGGATTCATATCCATATCTACATTGAGAGTGGCCTGAACTCTCCTTTGATGAGAAAAGATTGAAAAAAATACTACTTCAAAGAGGTGGAGGGGAGAGAAACAAAGGGGAGACTCAATGAGGAGATGGAGGAAGAATGGAGATAGGGAGTAAGAAATGAATGTGCACAGGGATTAGTGACTAGCAGGAGGATGGAGCCGCACCCAGAATGATAGAGCGTAGTCGAGAGATAAAGAGACTTAGGATTACAATGGGAGAAGGGGAGCAGGAGGACATGCCAATAACAAGGGAGAAGAAAGGCTAACCAAAAAATGCAGAGCGACTAAGGCAAGAGAATAAGTGCAGAGGGAGGGGAGAGAGAAGGGTAGAATGGATAAATTTTTCCATGACAACAGATGAGGAAGAGAGAGGATGTGAGGAAAATAAATAGAAGAATGGAGAGGAGGAGCGAAAGATCATGATCCGAATGGAAAATGGCATCAACCCATGGTACTCATCCACCCATATTATTCATTGACCCATGGAATTTACGCATGGTATTGTAAATGGCATCCACCCGTGGTATTGTAAAATCCACCCATGGTATTCATTCACCCATGGAATTGACCCGTGGTATTGTAACTGAAAAATACTCTAAGTAACAAGTCACATTTTTTAAAAAGACAGATTGTCCGCCACAATGTAGCCTTTACAGTTCAGAGGCATGTAGCCGCCACATCTCTTCTCAGAGATATGCTACCATCACCTTAGCTGGTTTATTTCCATTTCTGGTTGTAAGCATATTTAAATATTTTACAGTAATTAAATGAAGTATTATTTCCGCTGCATCTTTGTGTATATGGTTATCTCTGTAATTTGTTGCATCCCTGTTTAAATCTAGATCAGTGGGTTTTAATAAAAAGTTTCTTTGTGGTGTTGTTTTTTTGGGAACTCTCCTCTTTTTTCTTTTGGCAATTCAAGTTTTTAGATCTTGGGGGTATCTACCCCAAGATCCATTTCAATCTTTCAGATCTTGAGGGTCTCTCCCCCCAAGATCCATTTCAATCTTTTAGATCTTGGGGGCCTCCTCCCAAGATCTGGATCAGTGGTATTAGAGCAGGTTATGATTCCATGGGAATGAGGGTTTGATTCATATTTCAATTTCAAATTTTGCAACAATATTCAACAAACTTTAGGCATGTGCTACAACCTCCATAGAGCACTTTTCTTGGGTCAAGCAGGAAGAATTTTTTCTTTTTTCATTTTTTTTGTAGGATTTTTTTTTGGGCGGCGACTTTGCAGATCAGATCTGAAAAATTTGGTACAAAATTTACAAAAAAAATATCAAATCTGGATTCCTCTAAAAAAATCACCCAATTTAAAAAAAAATGGGTCAAATCGGAGTTCGGATGTGGGAGATATCGCTGATTTAAAATCAGTTATTTTATTAGAATTTTTGTGATGGCGGAACTGTTGCAGCGCGAATCTGAGATCTTAGAGTGTCCAGATAAGGATTTCCAACTCACGGGAAGATGCAGAATGATCCTTCTGCTTCTGAAAATAGGTTATAATAAATATTCTGAATTATATTGGCCAATTTATGTCCATTTTAATTATGGAGCAGCATTCGGAGCGGGTTCCATTGCAGACATGCCCTCTCAACCCACTTTAGTAAGCACTTGCTTCAAATTCATCAGTTTCAACATAACAACATTTGGCTTGGGTTATTCGGAGACGTGCCCTCCCACCCCAGGCTATGTAGGCACTTGCTACTTCATCAACAACCAACATCACGGTTATGGGTCATCCACAAACCCACACTTCATCGAAGTCCATTTGCTAGGCCGCACATTGTCAGTATCATAGTTGGTCACAAGCATTACATGGTGTCTCTATCCTCGGATCTTTGTTCATCATGGTTATGGGTCATCCACAAACCCACACTTCATCGAAGTCCATTTGCTAGGCCGCACATTGTCATCATCACAGTTGGTCACAAGCATTACTGGGTATCTCTATCCTCGAATCTTCATTTATCATGGTTATGGGCTAACCACATAAAACCCTTATCTTCAGTGGCTCTTCATATTCGAAAAAGGCTTCGCAGGGGGGAACTTTACGCAATGGGGACCATTGCTTCTTAAGGAGGGAGGAATGATCTGAATGGAAAATGACATCAACCCATGGTACTCATCCACCCATATTATTCATCGACCCAGGGAATTTACCCATGGTATTGTAAATGGCATCCACCCGTGGTATTGTAAAATCCACCCATGGTATTCGTTCACCCATGGAATTGACCCGTGGTATTGTAACTAAAAAATACTATAAGTAACAAGTCACATTTTTTAAAAGGACAGATTGTCCGCCACAATGTAGCCTTTACAGTTCAGAGGCATGTAGCCGCCACATCTCTTCTCAGAGATACGCTACCATCGCCCTAGCTGGTTTATTTCCATTTTTGGTTGTAAGCATATTTCAGTATTTTACAGTAATGAAATGAAGTATTATTTCTGCTGCATCTTTGTGTATATGGTTATCTCTGTAATTTGTTGCATCCATGTTTAAATCCAGATTAGTGGGTTTTAATAAAAAGTTTCTTTGTGGTGTTGTTTTTTTTAGCGCTCTCCTCTTTTTTCTTTTGGCAATTCAAGTTTTCAGATCTTGGGGGTCTCTACCCCAAGATCCATTTCAATCTTTCAGATCTTGAGGGTCTCTCCCCCTAAGATCCATTTCAATCTTTTAGATCTTGGGGGCATCCTCCCAAGATCCCATTTCAATCTTTTAGATCTTGGGGGCCTCCTCCCAAGATCCGAATCAGATCAACATAGAGATCATGAGGAGCTTGAGAGAGCATGATAGGCTTGGGATTCGAGCAAGTGCAGAAAAGAAGGACGAGGAGGATTTGAAGGAGATTTGCATTCGAGAATAAGGTGGATTAGTGGATTTAGTCAAACTGCACTGCACGTGACAAAGTGACAATGACAGGATTACACTGTAGGGAGAATTATGGAATTGGGATTTAAGAAATGTCATGAGAAACTCGAGACTCATTAGGAGACCAAGCCACTACCATGTTGACCTGAATATTCGCTGATTTATTATTCTCTCTCAAAATATGTTTGAATGAGACTTTGCCAAGGTTAACCAAATTTTGTCTAGTTCTTCTTATGATTTGACTCAATTCCATGTTTGTTGGTGTGCTTCTCTCCACCATCTCTTGAATTATGATGGCCAAGTCACCCAATATTACTGAATTCTGTATTTCCCCTTATTTTAAAATCGTTATGCCCAACAACAGTTCGTAAGCCTTTGCCCTATTGTTTGAATTTCCCCAAGACCCCATTTGTAAGTAATTGGGTTATTTCCACATGATTCAAAGAGGATGCCTCTAGCTCCAGCTTTGCCTGGATTTGCTTTGGAGGTGCCATCTAAAACGAGGTAGGGTTTATTTAATTTTTTCATCCACAAGATGAAATCATCATTTTTTAGGCTTATTTTCTAGTTTTGAATATTTGGATTTAATTTGGTGATGCTTGGCCAATTAGTCCTGCTCAATGCAAATCTAATTGAGATTCTCTCCTCTTGTTGAATCTGATTGATGTATATTAGTTTTACTCCTTTTGAAGATAGGAATTGAGTTTTTAAGCCCCAAGTACTTGACAATACATTAATGATGATTATGTTAAGAAAAATTACTGCAAAACATAAATTAATAACGGAGATTTATCAGAGCAACAAAACACATCAATAACCATAAACACATAAACACAAACATTTATTTGGGAAAACCCCAAATCCAGAGAAAAACCCAACCCAATGAGATCTCATTAGCATTGGCCAAAACCCTGGCCAATCTGGCCAAGTGAGCCTTCACGGCTCACCTCTAGGCCTACATTACAATGAATTATTCTGGTGAGCTCCAGTATTGTAGCAATACTGCTGCAACTCCTGGGGCTTCCTGTCTCTCATTTTATCAACCCGGTAGTTCGTACAAACTTGGAAGCGACGGTGCTGTATGCACAAGTACTAGCTCTTGTCGCAGCTGTCACTTG
>APFE030035857.1:0-13065 GCA_000404065.3 Pinus taeda
AGGAGGTTCAATAACAGATTGTTCTGAAATGTCAGGATTTGTAGCAGTGGTTGATGCTCTGGCAACTTCTAACTCTGGATTTAAGTGTAATGGAGAAGTCGGGGGAGATGGTGAGGGTGATTTACTCTCAAAATGGTATTTTGATTTGGATTCACTTGCCATTCATAGTTCAGGCCCTCCTTCTAGTGCCAAATATGTTGAAGGCCCCGAAAATTCGGGTCAACAACAAGGGGGATACCCGCCCGATCCAGACCTTGGTTGGCAGCTCCTTATCCATTTGGTATAGCGGGTCCAACTGGGGATATGGGACCAATTTCCCAATTCAGTGTGTGTGTGTGAGAAAGATGGGTCTATTCTAATGAAATACTTATATCCTAATTCTAATCTAATGCTAAGTTGTTTTATTCTAATAAACAAAAAAAACATCAAAATTTATGCTAACCCGGGGTGTGATCTTTCTTCTATGCGATCTAAAAAGATTTCAAACAATAACTAGTAATAAAGATTATTCAGCTATTATAAGCAAAGAATTCAATAAGGATGAACTACTTCGTATAAGAAGTTAGACAAAAAAGTTGTGAAAACTTATCGCATAAATGAGCTATTCATACACTAAACATAAACCAATAGTTATCACCGTTCAAAAGTGCCAAATGATAACTCAGACATCCATGCTATAATATATAAATAACTAAAAATTGAATATCACTTTAACGCATAAGCAAAAAAGGTTAAGAGTTAAAAGTACGATTTATAACTAGTCCTACTCATGAGCTTCAAGCCACAATTGATTTATCTCTCCTTGATTTAACATCCACTAAGAGTACAGAACTGCAATATCAGTAGCAGATATCAAATGCAAATATCAAATAAACCTTGTTCCATTCATTCACCAAAACCTCCTCTGAGGGTGCAAAAGTGCATGTTTGAGGACAAGTTTTTGATAAATTTCTAGACCCTTCTCTAAATGCATGAGAAGGGTTTAAATACTACTAACTAAATAAATTATTTACAGAAATTGAGGATTCGGTTTAAATGACCGTCCCCTTTCTAAGCAAAACTGTTTCTAAAATTAAATCTAATATCTAACTATTTCCAAATTTGCTCCTTAACGTCGCAAGCATTCAGTATTTGCTCCTTAACTGTCTTCCGTCTTTGGTTGAGTTAAACAAATAGAATCAACAAGAGCTGGCATTATCTTCTCAGTAAAATTGATGATATACTTGAGAGTCATCCAATGACTATGTGATATTACCATGTATACCTAGTAAAAATCCCATTTCAACTTAGTTAACCCTTGGACTGCTTCTGCTTTTCCTTCAGTCTTCTGTTTCCAGTTTGTTTCTTTCGCTGCTTTCCTACAATTTTCGGGGCTTGCAGGTGACTGAGTAATTAGGATCCTTCCTTTTCGAGCAAGTTTTCTTAGCGATGCGCGATTAGCGCTAAGCGCTAATCAAGCATTGGAAACTGCCTTTGTTTCTTGATCTGGGCTTACCTGATACGTTTTTTGCCTCTTGCGCCTTTTTCTCTCATTTGGTATAAAGCTCAAAATTTGTAAAAATAGTGATTCTGTGAGCTCTTGACCCTGGGCATTAAACCGTTTGTTTCTGGTATCAGCATCGTTCAGTACCCTTTCAACCATGGCTGTATATGAGAAATCTGTGACAGATGCCTCAAAAGAGTTTTGCGGCTCTTTTTCTCCCTTAAGAGGATTAGGTGTGCCTTCCGAAATGGACATTGGAGTGATGCCTTTCCTCCTCATAGTTTTCTGCATACTGCCTTGTATGACGCTTCATCCTTCTTTCCTGCAGTTTACATTTGAGGTGGAAGTAATGATAAAAGATAATGACAGGAAAACTTTAAATGCCGAAGATATGCAAAACATGCCACCTTACGTGAACTAGTTCTTCGAAAAACACAACACCATACTTCATTAACAACTGGCAAAAACTCATTAATTCACATTAAAATGCATGACCAACTCTTGGCTTAAAAGTTTTCACGAATAATGAGCCAGATCCAACTGCGATGGAGAGGTCCTGCGATTTTGCTTTGCGATATCACAGATTGTTGTATTGCAAATCGCAATTTCATCGTGTTGTTCTATCTCAAGGTTGCAGTGTCGCAATATCGCAACATCTCAACTCCGCAGTGTCGCAGTATCACAGTATCGCAGATCGTTATAATCCTTATGTGTAATTCATGTGATTTTTGCGACGCGCGATATGCGATATCGCATATCGACAATTTTAGAGCTTTTCAATGTGAGTGCTTTTTTAACGTATGCGATGCGATGAAGTTTCGCGTCACAACCTCATGTTTTTTATCATTTTAACTCACTAGAAGGTACCCTATTATTCTTTAAGCGATGTGATATCTCTTAAGGAGTGAATTTTACTTTCTTCATTATGAAACTTAGGTTTTTTTTTTCTAGATTCTTCAAGGTATTTTCCTAAGTCCATGATGTTGTAAGTTTCATCTAAAAGGAAATATAACACTAATTGATTTTTTAGACTTTTACTGAGGGTCCCCACTTATTTAGTATTAGCAATAACACTTCATAAGGAGGGGGGTTGTTGGTGGCCACAACAGGACCCTCGGTATGGTCGCAACAATCTGTACAGAGGGAAGCATGTGCACAACCATGAATAACTCATAACTCCACGCAAGCTAGATTTATCAGTTAAAACCCGAGGTCTTCAACATTGTCCTAATCCAATCAACGTATGAATTCTAGCATGTTAATAGATGTGTCAAAGTCAAACATGATAGAAAACCACCTGATTACTGGTCAATGATGTAAACCATTATCAGGCATGAGAGAAGCCACCAATAATGATAATGGCTCTCAAGCTACAATCAGCACAATACATGAGTGTGAATAATGATGCTAAAGTAGAACACCTATAGAATCATTCGATCGAAGACCAGTGATGTGAACCTATTGAGAGAAGCCTACCTCGATTTAATGCTAATTTCTCAATCCTTTAATCATGACTTCAATCTCTTAGCTTCCAGGCTCGCTTATTTCTTGTTCCTCATATTTGAGTACCTGCAACAGAGATCAAAGGAAAATACAAGATATAAGAGCATACATAGTATATCTCAAACATAAACAACTAAATACATCAAGGAGTATCAAGCTAAATGCATAAATATTTAGACATTTATGGAATGTGAACATCGGATGTATATATTAATGAATCAAAAAGGGAAGAATACAACCATTGCCTTGATGTTGGAGACCTCCTTTTGGGTGGAATTCTAAGTCTGAGCCAAGACTCTTCAATCGCTCCTTCTCCAAGTTAGATGGGAAGCATTTGGGCATAATCTTAGCATAGGAATGCGGGCAATCAATGACCAACCATTGGGAGTTGGAGGGGATTTGAATTATAGGAATGGAGAAGGAGTTGGGGATCCACAAAAGAGGGAGGAAGTTCCACATGTCAAGGGGAAGGCCCTTAAAGGGAGGACCAAGAGCTCCAAATAAGAGAGCTTGACCATATCTCTACCCAACAACATCCAACTCATTGTTTCGCGAAGCTAATAGCATACAAAGCTTCTACTCCATTTCGGGAAAACCTACAAGAAGAGTTTCAGTGTGAATTTTCATATCAAAACTTGCACTATCAACACTAGGTTAAAGAGTTGCATCCTGCCATCAACATGGAAAAGTAGTGGATCAAAGAGCATTGGTCATAAAATTTAGGGTTTCAGTTAACCTTCTCCAGAATTCACTTCGAGTAGTTTTTCTTCCATTCTTCAGGGATGTTTTAGTATGTGTTTCATGATGAGTACACTTCATAGTTGTCAACATTTTAGAATTTAGGGATGTGGAATAAGAAGTGAATAGGAATCCTAACAAACTACTCTGTAACATATGCCCCTAAAGCATGAAGGCAGTATAGGGAGTGATTGCTGAAATGCTTTACAAGATAAGGAAAGGGCCAGAAAAACACCATCAAGAGACCTGTAAATCAAGAATACACATATACATATATGACATATCTTATATAAACATTCCTAATGATACATATCTCAATAGGCATCTAATAATACATGAATCCATGACATAGACGTAACCATCTGAATATAAGGGATCATGTGCATGGATTGATAGCATGGACGCAACAATCCAAATAAAAAGGATCATATATATGGACCCACGGTATGGTCACAACCATCCTTACAGATGGAAACATGTATACAAAAATGAATAACTCATAACTCCATGCAACCTTGATTTATGAGATGAAACCCAGGGTCTTCAACCCTATCCCAATCTGATCAATGTACAAATTCTAGCATGTGAATGGATGTGTCGAAGTCGAAAATGATAGAAAACAAACTGATTGTTGGTCAACGATGTAAGTCATTAACACGAATGAGAGAAACCACTAGTAATGACAATGGATGTCAAGGTACAACCAATAAAATTCACGTGTGAATAATGAAGCTTAAGTCAAACACCCATACAATCATTCGATCAAAGGCCAATGGTGTGAGCCTGTCATCGAATGTTTATGTCTAAAAATGCAGAGAGAGAGAAGCCTACCTCTCTCTGACACTAATTGCTCAACCCTTTGATGATGACTTTGATCCCTTAGCTTCCAGGCTCACTCCTTGCTTGTTCGTTACATCTAAGTACCTAAAGATAGATCAAAGGAAAACACAAGATAAAAGAACATACATAGTATATAACAAGCATAAAATACTTGATCGATCAAGGTGTATCAAGCTAAATTCATAAATATTTAGGCATTTATGGAAAGTGAACATAATATTTATGTATTAATGAATAAAAAATGGAAGTGTACAACCATTGCCTTGATGTTGGAGACCATCCTTTGGGTGGAATTCCAAATCCAAGCCAAGAATCTTCAATTGTGTTTCTCCAAGTTAGATGGGCGGCATTTGGGCATAATCTCAGCATAGGAATGTAGGCAATCAATAGCCAACAATTTGGGGATGGAGGGGATTTTATTTATAGGAAGGGAGAGGGAGTTAGGGATCCAAAAAATAGGGAGGAACATCCACATCTCAAGGGGAAGGCCCATAAAGGTAGGATCAAGAGCTCCAAATAGGAGAGCTAAACCATATCTATACCCAACAATGTCCAGCTCATTGTTTCTTGAAGTTTCTAGCATGAGAAGATTCTCCTCCATTTTGGGAAAACCTGCTAGAAGATGTTCTGCATGACTTGTCATATCAAAACCCACGCTAGTAGTGCTAGGTCAAATAACTGCATCCTTCCATCAGCATGGGTGAGTAGTGGAGCAAAGAGCATTGATCCTGAAATTTAGGGTTTCAAAAAACCTTCTCGAGAATTGTCTAAGGGAAGTTCTTCTTCCATTCTTCACAAATGTTTTAGTATGTGTTTCATGATGAGTACACTTCATAGTTGTCAACATTTTGGCACTTCGAGATGTGGAACAGGAAGTGAATAAGAAGTGTGGCAAAATAATGTGTAACACAAAAAGATGAAGATTGCATTCTCGAATAAATATTAGGGTTACTACAGGGATAGGGATTAAAAAAATATAGTAGATGACACAAAACGAAGGCAAAATCTTGGAATACATTTTGGATCACTTCAAATATAATTTGTAGGAGTGAAGGAAAAACTAGTTGGATTTCTAGAATTTTAATGTTCTGCCACTAAGAGTAATTAACTATGATTGTATTATCATCCTCAGCCTAATACGTGGTGGTGACATGTCCCTTCACAATTATGATGAAATATATGAATTGCACCAAAGGTATTGTAGAGCCACACCATGGCTAGCAAAAGGGTCAAGGGATATGTTAGCCACAATAAAAAAAACCATTGGTTTATGAATTACTAGAGTAGAAACCAAAAACTTGTTAGAGGAATTCAAAATATTTATACTTAGCTCTATAATATCCCATCTATATATGCTATATATGAAGAAGGAAAAAGATAAGGAAGAATTAGCCTTCACATTCTTCTGTTCAAAGTGAAAGAGGAAGAACCCATTGAAGGAGTGTACACTAAATCAAGTAGATACATGTGGGATATGTGAAAAATATCATGCCAACACCTAATGTGCATCCTTACCATGGTTAAGTCCAACATATCAAGAAAAAAGTAGTGAAGAAAATAAATTATGCTTCATCTCACAAATATTCCTATGGTAGACAAGACCTCAAGGTATGATTCCTGATTAGTATGAAAATCAGAATTCATATTGGACTAAACCATCCATGTAGTACTCTCCTTAGCAATGGTGCCCACAAAAACCTCAATGGATAGATCCACCACCACAAATATAGTATTAAAACAAGCGTAGAGAAACTCATCATTTGGAGGTCCTCATCTATCTCCACAACACTGACTAATTACACTACTACTATATCCTTGGATCTAGTGATTTACAACTTCCAACATATCTAGTTCCTAACCATAATAATAATAATCAAGCCCATTGGCACACATAATTGGACTTGCAATTTACCCTTATTACTCTATCTCTTCCCTAGAATGCGAATATATCCATCTCAAGTTAGGGATGTCCTTTCATAAAGAAACTTCTCCTATGGGAATATAAGATATCAGGAGTAATTTCCAAAAGAAATCCCTTTGGGTGAAAAACATTCTAAAAACCCCGTAGGACTAGAATAACCCAATACAGTGTTAGAAAATGTAGCAAGAAGGGTTAAATTTGACTTGTCCCTTAGTCAAATTTATTAATTCGATTTTCCACATCTCCATGATGACTTGAATTGCAATTAAATTGTGTGACATGGCCCCTTGTCTACTTATTTACTTAGTAAATTCGAGTTATAGGCTAGAACTAGATTTATGGATGTAATGATTACTAAGATTTAGCAGTCACATTTAGTTATTATCAGTTTGACTCAGTTAACTAAGCTCAAATAACTAGTTGAGTTAGTTGAGGTAATTTGAGTAGTAGAATTGTTGTTAACTCGGTGATCTCTTAGTTTAACTAGTCAATCAGTTCAAAATATCCCATACACGCATGGAATTCAAATTATCTATCTAGAGTGGAGGAAAAGGCACATTGTAGCTATCAATTGTATACTATTTGAGCATACATATATTGGCATTGAACAGGTCAATCATCCTTGGGAATTGTGCAAGAAAATAGGAGAAAATTCTTATCTTTTAGGAGCTAATTTCCTCCAGGTTTGTGCAAGGAAATTAGAGCAAGCTAGGACCTTGAATTGGCTAAGTGTTTGCCATGGCAGGATAATCATCAAGAGAGAATGTTTATAGTGTAGGTTGTGCTTCAAGATCAAAGCAAGACATTGTGATAGTTTATCATTCTCATCTTATTAATCAAATGCAGTGGATGGGTTTTTCCCAATTGGGTTCGCCTATAAATCATTGCGTTCTTGTGGTGTTTTAATGGTTGTATGTCATGGCATGTGATTCTACATTGTGATTTCCATTCCGCGGAATAGTATAGAAAATTTGTAATCTCTTGGTTTCATCAGTATTAGCAAATTTCTATTAATTTCTAGATGGTTTCGTAGCAGAAATAACATTAGAATCTAGCCAATATATCTTGTCCTTCAGATATTTTGATTTGCAAATTAAGTGAAGCAGTTTTTTCTTCTATGAGAAAAAATGTCTTTCATCAGATTGAGATTGGAGTATGCCCTTGAGGGAACATCAAATTTCATATCTTAGAAGGAAAATATGGAAGTAGTGCTCAATGATAATGGTTTGTTGGAGTACGCCAAAACTAAAATTCCAAAGTCAGCAATATCCGATACACAACAATTAGCCTAGTGGAAGAAGTATATCGCAAAATCCAGGAGGATCATATTCAATGGTGCGAGGGACCACATAGTCTCAACTTTACATGGAAAGGAGACTCCCTTTACTACGTGGAAGACCCTCACTGATATATTTGAAAATGGTAATGATGCTAGGAAGTTGGCATTAAGGGAGAACTTTAGAAAAATTCGCATGGAGAAAGGAGAAATCATTCCACATTACCTTTCCAGGTTCACTCAATGACGAGATGAGCTTAGAGGAATTGGAGAAAATATTTTTTCTTTGAACTAGTGAGACTAATGCTCCTAGGCCTTCCAAAATCCTAGCACAACTACCAAGTCTCTCTAAATGGAAGGATTATATTTCTAAATTGGGAGAGACTCTGGAATGATCTAGTGCAAGAAGAAATTAGACGGATTACTAGATATGGAGTAACATCCAAAGATGAGGAGGAAGATCATTTTTCCTTGGTTTGGAAGGGAAAGAAAGGAAAGAAAAATAAGGCCCAAAGAAATCCATAGACTATCAAGAACAATGGCAAGAAGAAATACTTAAGCAAGACTCCCTTTACTACGTGGAAGACCCTCACTGATATATTTGAAAATGGTAATGATGCTAGGAAGTTGGCATTAAGGGAGAATTTTAGAAACATTTGCATGGAGAAAGGAGAAATCATTCCACATTACCTTTCCAGGTTCACTCAATGACGAGATGAGCTTAGAGGAATTGGAGAAAATATTTTCTCTTTGAACTAGTGAGACTAATGCTCCTAGGCCTTCCAAAATCCTAGCACAACTACCAAGTCTCTCTAAATGGAAGGATTATATTTCTAAATTGGGAGAGACTCTGGAATGATCTAGTGCAAGAAGAAATTAGACGGATTACTAGATATGGAGTAACATCCAAAGATGAGGAGGAAGATCATTTTTCCTTGGTTTGGAAGGGAAAGAAAGGAAAGAAAAATAAGGCCCAAAGAAATCCATAGACTATTAAGAACAATGGCAAGAAGAAATACTTAAGCAAGATAAAATATTTTCACTTTCATGAATTTGGGCACTATTCAAAAAAGTGTCCACAAAATAAGTCCAGCGATAGGCCTTCAAGAGGAGGAGGAGATGAAGCACTTGCCTCATAATTCAAATTAGACTTCACCCTAATTTCATGCATGGCCAACACTATAATGGGGAGTGTGTGGTATATAGATTTAGGTGCCTCATTTCAAAAGATGAGATCTAAAGAATTATTATCTAGCATAGAGGCAAAGGATCTCCAATTGCACATTAAACTTGGGGATAATAGGCGTTATAGTACCAAAGGAATTGATATTGTCACCTTTAAGAGGGAGTAAGGCTCTCATCTTCATTTGAAAGATGTCATGTATGTCCATGGACTAAAGAAGAACTTGATATTTGTAGTTGTATTGGAGGAGCATTGTGATGGTGTTGTTTTCAGTAAGGGGTAAGCCTTTCTAATACATGTAGCTACCAGGCATGTGAAACATGTTGGAGTTCATTTGAACCTATAGAAACTTGAGGTGGAAGCTTGACGTGCACTAAGTTCACTACAACATCACTAGGGGAGAAATACCATATCACGTGCATTCATATTGGGGGATATATATTGAGGAAAAGAAGACATATTATATTAGGGGATATTAGGGGGGTAAAGGGATTTTATATTGGCAGGTATAAAAAATGGAGCTCAATTTTAATGACAAACTATAAAGGGGTATAACAAATATTAATGAAAAATGGATACCTACAATATCTGTCGAAAATAGGGGTTTTGTAAATTGAGAAGGTGTATTAGGTTCATATTGGTAGAGGGTTAAATAATGTGGTTTTTAGAGGTATTTTCCAATATATATTCAAATTAATGGTATTGTTTAATATGCCATGAATGCATTTGATATGTCATAGGTCCATTGAGTGAAGCTCTCGTGACTAAGTAGTAAGGTAGAAAAAGTGTAGAGTCGAGATGATGGAGAACTCTAGGATAGATGCATGGGATACTTACACCATGGGGTCTTAAAAATCATGCAGCATATTACCATTGGTCTCCTGAAATGTACCGTTGACTGGCATGGTGTCTGCAAGGGACGCACATTGGAGAAGTATGTCAAATCCACTTTCCAAGGTTGAGATAGAAGAGTTGGAGCAATCTTGAAATGAATCCACTCTTATGTATGTGGACCAGTTTCTACAGCCTCTATAGAAAAAAAGAAGTATTATGTTACTTTATTGATGAATTTTCAATAAAATGTTGGATCTTCTTCATTCTTAAGAAGGATGGAGTTTTCTAAAAAAAAGTTGAATTCAAAGCATTGGTTGAAAAGGAGACTAGGAAGAAACTGAAAGCCCTAAGAAATGATAATGGAGGAGAATTTGTTTCTCACACCTTCAAGGACTTTTGTGCCAAAGAGAGTATTAGAAGAGAACTAATTGTTATCACCTAAAAATCATCACCTAGCCATTTCTAACTAGATGGATTGAAATACACCATGTAGGATTAATTTTACGCTAGTAAAATCACTTTCACTAGAGAAAATAATTTAGCAAACCATTTTTATTAAATTATTTGTGTTTAAAATAAAATAAAGACCCCACTACAATAACTGAATATATCATTATTTATTTAATTTTCTCTAGAAATAATTATTAAATCATTATTTGATAACTATTTCTTATCATGTTTGACAAAATCACCTTGGAATAATTAAATAAATTTGTATTTATTTATTATTCTTTAATTTTATTTTTAGAGTAATTGTTTAACCATTATCTAATAATTATTTGAAATTCACACTTTTTGTAATCCTTGCAAAGTGATTAATAAATCATTTTATTTGTTAATTTCTCTAACCATTTTCTAAATAAATATATTTGACCACTTTGAATGTCTTTTCCCTCTCCAAAAAATATAATAAAGTATTCCTAAGGATTAAATCTTGATTTGGTCAATATTATTTTATTATTTTCCAATTTCTAATTTAGCCCAATGCTTTGTTATAAATAAGAGGGGTTTCCACTCATTCTTCACCATGTTCACTATCATCGTCATCATTATCATCTCATTCCATTTGAGCTCCCACTTGAGTTCCATTTTGCTTTTAGATTTTTATATAGATTGAGAGACAGAGAAATAGATTGTTGAAGCACAAAGACATCAGAGGACCCATCCCACAGAGGGGATTTACAAACGCTTGTTGTAAATCTCCTTAACCAGGTGTTTCTAATAAAATATTATTCATTTAAAGTCTTCTTCTATTGGGTTATTGCATTACTTATTTCTTCTTGTTATATTTTTTAAATTGCATACGATCTTTTTGCTGCAGGGTTTTATTCTTTTGTCATTACAAATCTGAAATGTAAATAGCCACATCTATTTGTTAGGATCACTTGTCACTAATGACTTAAGTGAAGCATTTTTGGTACAATTCTTAAGAATTTTCATATTAACACTAACAACACCCCATAACCCACAACAAAATGGGGTAGATGAAAGGAATAACATAAGCATATTGGGAGAAAAAATAGCTATGTTGCATAATCAAGGGCTTCCATTGCATCTATGGGAAGAAGGATGCAACACCACAATTTATTTGTAGAACCAAAGTCCTCATAGAATACTTGCTATGGTCACACTCGAAGAATATTTCTCTGGGAGGAACCTAGATGTATCCCATTTCTGAAGTTTTGGAGCTACTATGTATTTTCATGTCTCCAAGCATGGAAGGAAGAAACTTCAGCCTACAACTGAGATGGGAGTATTTTTATGATACAAAATGACACCACATAACTATAGGGTGTATTTTCCCTCACTCAAGGTGACAATAGTGAGGGGAGATGTCAAATTTGATAAGGAGAAGGCTATGAGATTATCTCTAAAGTGAGAGATATCACATAGGAGGAGGAGCTTTTACTTCCAAAGGAGGAGCCTCATGCAGATATTTAGGATGTTGTGGAGTAGCCATATGCAGAGGAGAAGACAAGAGGCTGAGTGGAAGCAGCCACTCAACAAAAATCTTCCAAGGAGGGGATAAAGATAACTAGAGAAGCTAATAGATTGATACAGGATGCAAAGGAGCATGTGGGATATCGTTCATCTCATCGCAATTTGAGGAGGTCACTAGATAGGTACACTAGGTTTATGGATCTCATAACATAACTCATTGAGTCAGAACCTTCTTCGTTTGAGGAATCAATTTCTCAATGATTCTGGATTGATTCCATGGTGAAGGAGTATGACTCCATCATGAATAAGAGTGTATCGAACGTAGCAGCTGATTGGAGCATAGAGAAGTACAAGACCAAATTTTTACTCAAGATATTACTCAATCATAACCATTCTAGTGTTAACTATGTAGATGGGGTGGAACATCCATCATATGTATGTGAAGACCAACTTTCTCAATGGTTTTGTTAAGGAAGAAATTTACATAGAGCATCCAGAGGGTTTTGTGACATATGACAGGGAGACACATGTGTGTAGATGTAGGATATCATTGTATGGTCTCAGATAGGCACCTCAAGCATGGTACATTCAGATCGATGCATATCTTAGTGGATTGGGCTTCACTAAAATTGAAGCGGACTCCATCCTCTATTACATTGTGGTAGATGGCAAGTTACATATCTTGGTTTTGTATGTCAATGACTTGATACTTTCAGGGGATGAGAATTTGATCCACTCTTGCAAGGAGGACCTTGCAAGAGAATTTTAGATGAAGGACATTGGTTTTATGCATTACATCCTTGGGTTGGAAGTATGGCAGGGTGATGGTGAGTTGTTTGTGAGTCAGGGGAAGTGTGACTTTGAAATAATTC
The DNA here is from genome assembly GCA_000404065.3 of Pinus taeda. Taxonomy (NCBI): domain Eukaryota; kingdom Viridiplantae; phylum Streptophyta; class Pinopsida; order Pinales; family Pinaceae; genus Pinus; species Pinus taeda. The sequence continues at coordinate 12,592 of APFE030035857.1, forward strand.
ATAGATTTCACATGGAGAAGTATAAGCCTATGGACACACCTCTAGCTACAAACTAGATGGAGAGTGCTTCTTCAATAGAGGTAGTAGATGCCACCATATATAAATAGCTCATGGGATCCTTGATGAATCTGGTGAACATAAGGCCCGACATATGCTATGCAGTTAATCAGTGGAAACAAGCCATGGTAAAGCATACCAAGATGTATTGGAAGGCAACAAAGCATGTGTTGAGGTACCTCATAGGCACAACCAAGTATGGTTATGGTACAAGAGGACACTAGGAGTGAAGATCGAAGGATTCACCGATGTTGATTGGGAAGGGAGTCCATTAGATAGGAAAGGTACTACATGTGTTATCTTCATTATTGGGTATGCAGTTATTTCTTGGTATAGAAGGAAACAAAGCTTTGTGGCACTAAGATCAATAGAGGCTGAATACGTGGTTGTGAGTCAAGAAACATGTGAGGCCATATG
>APFE030035859.1:0-19238 GCA_000404065.3 Pinus taeda
TACATTACATAAATGAACAATTCTTCGATGATACAAATGAAAAGACCTCCTTTCTATATATAGGAGTCTAAGGGGTCATAATATAATCAGAGCCTACATAACAATAATAATGTAAGGGCACAATAATAACAATATGGGCACTATGTGGGTACATCAATATAATAAGGGGTACAACTACCATAGTAATGGGGTAATCACTAGTATTATAGGGACCCAACAGAATTCGACACCTTGAGAAGGATATATAAAGGAGTAGTTCGACCTCATTTGGGACATACTCACTCAAGAAGTTTGATCTCACAACAAGAAGTTCGATCTGTAGCTGGGAGAATCAGAAAAGGAGAGCGAAGGTCTAGGAGGCAAGAAGAATCTAAGAAGGAAAATCTCTGTTTTTGGGCTCTATTTCTCTTACACGTGGAGTTCCAGGGTTTTTGGTGCCGCAAAAAGAGGTTGAAATTGCAGGTTCTAGTTGTAGTAGGATGAAGTGTAGTATCTTGTAGTTGGAATGAAGATTACTCTATCTTGACCTCGTTGACCTTAGGAAGAGCTGTCTTGCTCTAGGAAGGTCTCAGGAGGAAGCCGGATTAGGCTTTTTGTAGTAGTTGCAAGGCCGAAATTATAGGGTCAAAGTAGTAGAATGAGTTGCAGTGTTGAAGTTGGCAGGTCTAGGTTGCAGTTTGAAGCTAGTTGGTGCAGGATCAAGGAAGGACTTGTTGAAAGTGCTAGCTTGGTACTTGGAGAAGGACTTGGTCTAGGGATTGGGTCTTTATATTTCATTTGAAGCAGATTTTATAAAGAAGAGAAGAGGTTTTCCGGGTTTTCCCTTTGGAGTGGTTTTGCCCTAGCTGAGAGCCTAATATCTGTGTCCTCTATTGTTGCTATTTCTGTTCTTAATATTTGTTTGATGAAAAGATCTAAATAAAGAACACAACAAGACTAATTAAGTTCACAAGCAAGTATTAAGGTCAAGGAAAATTGGATTTAATAAGTTGTCAGTTTGCATATTTCCAACATGGTATTAGAGTGAAGGTGAACAAGAAGGCAACTGGAAGGAGTATCTTGTGGACACAAGGAAGGGTTTACTTGTCAAGGGGAATCATTTGTTGAAGAAAGAAAGTAAAAGACCTATTGGTTTGGAAAGAGGGTTTCTACATTGAAGAATATCAAGTCTACATTAAAGGAAGACCTAGGAGGAAGACTAGAAGAATGTTGTCTCTTGGGAAAAGGAATTAGTTGAAGACTCATTGGTAGACCTCTTTGAAGGAAGCATCAAAAGATCTTGGCAATCATTCATCGCACTTGGAAGCTGGAGGAATCCTAGGAACATCTTCTAAGGAGATTATTGAAGTTTCTTCAAGGATCTTGAGGGCATCAAGAAAGGTTGAAGACTTCATCAAGGAGAAAGAGAATCTTGGCTATCAAGTAAGTATCATACTATTACTCAATGTCTTAATCTGCATGTCATATGGGTTCTTTCTGCAAGGAAAGCAATAAGCTCGTTGGAGCATCAATTTACCTAGCATGGAAGAAAAGGATTGCCTGACACTTACCGAACATGACGTAATGGAGCATGTCACTGGTCAGATCATTGAACCTAGCAAAGACAAGACTCAAGAACTAGCAAAGAACAAGAAAGGGGAAGTAATGGCTCAAAGGATCATAGTTGAATCCATTAAGGATCCTCTTGTTCCATTTGTTGCAAATTTGAAAGGACAAGCTAGTGAACTTGTACTTTGTAAGTACATTAGGACAAAAGATGTCTTTGCAGAATAAGCTATATGGAATGAAGAAATCAAAGGATGAGGACATGGCATCTTTTCTCATGAAAATCTCTCAATCAAGAGACCATCTGCAGTGGTTTGGAGAATAAATTTCTGATTGAGAAATGACCATCTATGTGTTGAATGCATTACCACCAAAATGGAGTAGCATTGCAACAAGCATCTACTCTAAGAAAGATTCATTTCCTTTGGATGAGTTGTGGGATCAATGCATTCTGGAAGAATTATGGATCAAGGTAAAAGATGACATGGGGTCAGATTAGCAATCTCAAGCATTTCTAGCTAGAGTCAAGAAGTTGAAGAAATGAAAGTTTGGCAAGTCTTAGAAGAAAGATATGTCCAAGGTTTGATGCTTTAATGCAATGAGTTTGGACACTTTAAGAGGGATTGTCCAAACCAACAAAACAACAAGAGAAAGGAGAGAAGTGAAGCTCATGTAGCTGAGGCCGTGGGAGAACATGAGAAGAAGCCGAAGAAAGAAGATTTGAATGGTCTCTACTATTAAATTAGGCACTCTGTTTGTTAGGTTCTTTATAAAGATTGGTCTTTCCTTTAGGACAATATGCATTGTTGTTTATAGAAGAATCTTGATTTTTGCATAAAAAGAAGCATGTAATAGTATCATAAGTAGAGTCTACTTGGTTAAGTTGCTTTGTAGAAGTCATCTAGTCTTTTAAGGATAAAAAGATAAGATCATTTTGTATATTGTTCATCCAAACATTATCTAAGATTATGTTAGAGGTTGTCATCTTGCTAAGATCATCATGATCCTGTAATAAGCATCATTTTAGAAGGTTCTTGGAAGTGGCATTACGACAAGGTTAGTAGACATTCCATATAGTATGGAAACAATACTCTTAAGGGATGAAGGAATGCAATGGGCCAGGTTGTAGGCTCATCTTAGAACATATAGCTAGACGATGGAATAAGAAGTGTAGGAATGCATATTAAAACTAACTCTTGGATAAGTCATATAGAATTGTGGAACATGTTGTGTAGTTGATGTTTTAAAAGGAATAATTTGGCTTACTCAAGGATGAATAAAGGGTTAAGAATTTCTCTAGAATATGTAAATAATTACTAACATCATAGTATAATCTCCGAAAGAAAAGTACTACCTTGGTAATCAAGTTCGATCCTTGGGCACTCTAATGCATGAAGGAAGTTTCGTATGGAGATGGACCATGAGGACATTGGTGCTTGAAAGAGAAGGTAAGTTTGATTTTAATTATTGTTGGTTATCTGGTTAACATATTATTTTGCTACCTCGAAGGATGTTGCAAGAATATGTGATGACAATTGAAGCAAATTCAATTGTATGGAAGGAATGTATGAAGAATGAGGGAAGTTCAATATCTGATACATGACAACCTTGAATTCAAGATACGCTTATTGAAAGGTAGCAGTGCAAGAAGATAACGTAGAGGTTAACAGTGGAGATCACTTTCATGCAGAAGCTATGATCAGCTTAAGGACTGGAAAGGCTCAATATAATCCCTTCATTGATGATGATGAGATGAAAGTGATAAACAAGAGAGATGACCTCGATCCTGTCACAAGATTCAAGAGTGAAGTTGGCTCCATGATACCTCAGAAGGAAGCAAGCTCGATGCAAGAGATGCGAAGGAAAGAGGGAGCCATGTAGCTACGAAGAACAAGTAGCTAATACTCTTATATAGATAAGCTATAAGGCTTGTATGTTGACTTCCCAAATAGAAAGGAAGTCTAGAACCTCCTCTAGATTTGAGAGGGAGCAAAAGAGCCTCCTTAAATAGGAGCAAGGATCTATTTCTTGGACAAGAGGGAATAGGATTATCCTCTCTAGTTGAGAGGGAGTGATGTTGGACATCACACGTGCATTCTCTTCTTCAGGTAATGGAGAAAGAATGGTGGAGGATTGGATAAGCATCTTTGGTATCTTTGAGGATATAAAATCCAAGAAAGGAAAGGTACCAGCACTCTTTCAGGATGGGATAGGCATCCAAGAGAAGTTTGAGCGAAGAGGACCGATATTCTTTGAGGACTCAGGTGTGGAGATCCAAGATAAGAATAGTCTTAAAAGGACATACCTTGTGAACATTTAGATGGGGTATGTGCCTTGTAGAGGTAGTGTGGTATCACACATAAAGCTTCCTAGCATAATGCTCCTGAATGAAGTGGAGCTTGTCTAGTTAGGCCTTAGAGACAGTGCTGGTTATACTGTTGATGCTTACAGTTGGCTTATCAATCAGACTTAGGAGAACTCTTCAGTTTGAGAATGATGTTGTATTGGTTGTACAATTATGAATACCTCCCTAGTTAAGAGGGAGTGTTGAAGAATGTAACTAGTTTCGGTCTTCATAATTGTTGTTGTCCTCATTTCAATATGTATCATATGTAACAAACAAAACAAGAAAAGAAAAAGTTATTATTTGAAGAGCATGGGTTTCATGCTCGTTATTGATGGTTTTCTAGGTAAAAGCATGTTCTTCATAGGGTTTGTTAGGTCTTAGAATTTATTGTCATGAGTCAAAAGAGTCAACATCATGTTTATAAGACCCTTTCGGGCAAATTGCAATTGAAAAAGAATTATTTTTGAGTCTAGAAGTCCTGGAAATTCCAAAAGTACAAGTCGACCTTAAGGAGGGATTTCGACCCCTTGAGAAGGCTATATAAAAGAGTAGTTCAACCTCATTTGGGACACACTCACTAAAGAGGGTCGATTTATAGTTGGGAGAAGCAGAAAAGGAGAGTGAAGGTCTAGGAGGCAAGAAGAATCCAAGAAGGAAGGAAAATCTCTGTTTTTGGGCTCTATTTCTCTCACATGTGCAAAGTTCTAATGTTTTTGGTGTTGCAGAAAGAGGCAGAAATTGCAGGGTCTAGTTGCAGTAGGACGAAATGCAGTATCTTGTAGTTGGAAGAAATATTACTCTATCTTGAACTCGTTGACCTTGTGAAGAGCTGTCTTGCTCCAGGAAGGTCTCAGGAGGAAGCTGGATTAGGGTTTTTGTAGCAGCTGCAAGGCCGAAATTATAGGGTCAAAGTAGCAGAACAAGTTGTTGTGTTGAAGCTGGCATGTCGAGGTTGCAGTTCGAAGTTGGTTGGTGTAGGATCAAGGAAGGACTTTTTGAAAGGGATGACTTGGTACTTGGAGAAGTACTTGGTTTAGGGATTGGGTCTTTGTATCTCATTTGAAGCAGATTCAATAAAAAATGTTGGCGTTGCGATCAACACCCTCCAAAATTTTGCTTACACTTGAATTTTGGAGCCTACTGAGGATCTTATGATTTGTTGTGTATGGTCACTTAATTGTCGATTGATGATTGCTAAGTGTTAAGTCTTCTGCTCAAGCTCTAAGTGTCAAGTCACTTGCTCACACATACTAGGTCTTTGGTGAATTCGTAAGTGCGCTTCCTTTATGCAAGCTTAGACAGGCATAACACAATCCATCAAGACGGTGCCTATGCAATGTTCAACTCATGTCGACAATCAGTGTGCACTTTCAATGGACAATCTCCCTCAATTTGATTGCAATTGTACTTTTATTTTAGTAAGTTTCTCAACTGTTGCTTTTGGCACGCCTTCGCTTTCACATTCGCAGTTGTCGCTTTTGCTTGCTTTCACTTTAATAAGTGTCGTTTTCATGTTGTCTTTGCTCTGGCATGTGTCGTGTTCAATGTCATTCGCATTTTGCAATTATCGTCTTCATGTTAACCTCCTATCGCATGTATTGCCTTTTTTGTTTCATACCTATATGAGTCGCACCTTTGCACATCACTAGAGTTAGTTATAGCACACCCATTTCCATTACACGATCCTACATATCATTAGAATATGTGCTAGACACATTCCTACAACTTAGTGCACCTTTTTGTCACAGTGTCACTTTCGTCATAAATTGTGTTCTAAGTGTCGTTTCAACTGTCACACTTAGAAATAAGTGTCGCTTTGTTGTCGTTCCAAGGTGTGATTCCTATCCATGGGTCTTGTGTGTCCTTCTGGCTTGTATTGATGGTTTTCATGTGTGTGATCCAAGTTTGAGTTATGTTCAAATGCATTTCCTCTCTTACTCTACGGGTACCACACTTGGCCATTTTGGAGCTCTTCTTGGTCATCCTGCCCAATGCAAGTTGTGAAGGCATTAGCCCTCTTACTAGGTGATGAGCATAGCTTATTCATGAGCCTCAATGATGCAACCTTGTTCACCAAGTCGTGTGCACTAAGTCTTTTCTAAGGTCTCCTCCCTTTCACAGTGCATTAGTACTTCCTAGGATAAGTGACCTAGCCTTTTGCTCTCCCTCACTGAAAAGCGCATTCCAGATGAACAAACAATCATTGTTGGAGAAAACTACGCCCTCCCAACCCTGAGCGCACTCCAAACTCACAGTGAGTGCACCTCAAGTGCATAGTGAAAAGCACATTCCAGGAGAACAAGGCGCACTTTAGAACAAGAAGGACCCTTTGAGCACACTTTGGAACAACAAGGAATCTTTGAGCGCTCTTTAGGAAAACAAGGCGCATTTTGGAACAATAAGGACCCTTTGAGCGCACTTCAGGAAAACGAGGCGCACTTCGAAACAACAAGGACCCTTTGAGTGCACTTCAGGAAAACAAGGATCATTTGGGCGCACTTCGGAAGAACAAGGGCCTTCTTTCCTTTCAAAAGCGCACTTCGGAAGAACAAGGATCCTCTGTCTCTTTAAAAGTGCATGGTGCACTCTCAAGCAATAGTCGGGCATCCTTGTACACTATCATTGCGCCCTGCACCCTCACTTAGCCTCTTTGGCGCATGGCACACTGTCAAGCAACAGTGGTTCCTCCTTGTCTCTTGTCACTGTGCCTTGCACACAAGCAATTTCTTTCGCTCTCCTTGAGCGCATGGTCCACTTTAAGTAAATAGTATAGTCATCCTTTGCTCAATGTCCGACTCAATTGCGCTTTCATTGTCTCCTACTCCTTTGAGCCCAACGCTGGCACATTTTTAATCAACAAGCCCATCAACGTTGTTCCTTGTGCTTGCCCACTACATTGGACCTTGAAGAACCCCTTCTTTATAGCGCATGGTGCAGTAATAGTGAACAATGATGCCTTCCTAAGCCACTGTTGAGTTCAATTGCGCCCTCCTCATCAAGCCCTTCTTTCTCAAGTCTTTTTACAAGCCTTTATAAGTGACTTCTTCCATGACCAAAGTAGAGGTAAAATAGATGATTTCAAGACTGATTTTTCCTGTGTCATGGGTGATCTTCATTGGCAAGTGTTCCTTCTTAGCATGACAAGGTGATGCTCAAGGAAGATGTCAAGGAGAAGAAGCAGAGAAGCACTTGCAGCGAAGAAGCATAAAAAAGAACCATCCTGAAGACATGTAGCGGATCCTGAACTAATACAAAATGAAGACATTGCATGATGACTCAAAAGATTTCAATACTGATCCATGACCCTTTGGAGGGTAAAGACAACAAAGTAGATCTTTCACAGAGATGAAGTACATATGAGATCTATTTTAAAGAGGTCAAATACACAGTAGCAAGGAGAACAACTTGGCATTGCCATCTCATCAAGAAATCCATGTGATCATTGTCAAGTTGTGATTTGTACAAGTGTCATCACAATGTCAAGTGTGTCCATGTGTCATGCCACATCATGTGGAATGTAATGATGTAATTATTAAAAGGAAAAGGACAAAATGTAATGTGTGGAAGTCCAAGAGTCATATGTGGGATATCAAGAGTCATAGTCATATATGGACAAAGGTCACATGTAGAAGTTCAAAAGTTACTTAGAGAAGTCCAAGAGTCATTTAGAAGTTCAAGAGTTATTTAGAAGTCCAAAGGACACATTAGAAGTCCAAGAGTCATGAGGGTAATTCAAGAGTCAAGGGGAGATGAAAGGTCATTCCTCTTGTTATAAAAACAACCTCATAACTCAAGCAAGGGGCTTTTGGAGGCTTAGGCTTTAGAGAGCTAGTCTTGGCTTCTCTACTGGCATAGGAGAGAACTATTCTTTGAAGAAGCAAGAAGTGACTCAGTGTTCCACTATTGGAGCTAGTGGCTCACCTTTGTAATTGTGTGTTTGGATCTTTCACTTAATAATTGAAGCTCAATGAGTCAAGACATTTTCATGCATGTATTGTGAATATCTTAGGACTATCCTTTAGATGTTTGTTATATATGTTTTGTTCATATGTACTAAAGAAATTGAACTACTTCGGCGACTTTGGTATTTATCTTGTTGAAGGTGTGTTGTATTTGGTTTTATGATCATTGTGTCTATGTGAACTACTTCGCTAGATTACTAACGAATCTTTGCTTGCTCTCGTGTGTCTCTCGTAGGTTAGTACTATTACTTCCTTCCAGAGACTCACTTATGTCTTCCCTTGTGAAAGTCTCCTCTTTCACATTGTAATTGGTGCTTCATAGTGTCAACTTATTTGCTTGTTCAAGGGTTATGTATAAAATCTCTTATGTTATCTGTTGAAACCAAGGCTAATCTTAAGTTATGGTGGCTGGGCTGATACTCTGGATGGGGCTCCTATTGCAAACGCTATGAGTTCTAATTTGGACTTCACATCGGGGAGACCCCTTGTATGTTGGCAGTATCCAATACCATCAACAAAAGAGAAGAGTTTTTCCATGTTTCCCCATTGGAGTGGTTTTGCCTTGGCTGAGAGCCTAATATCTGTGTCCTTTGTTGTTGCTATTTCTGTTCTTGATATTTGTTTGATGAAAAGATCTAAATAAAGAGCACAAAAATACTAAGTTCACAAGCAAGTATTTTTTTTTTTCTCAGTAAATCTAGCTATTATATTATATACAGTGAAAATTTTACATTCAAGATGACATTGTGCCTAAGGCCAACAGTGGCGCTATGGGCTTGGCTATCACATAACAGAACCTGCCCGCGCAGGGGCATCACTATGATACTGGAACAACCCATAATGAGCCATTAAAACACGAACAAGACCTCGACCAGACAGAGTAGTCCCACACAGGGGCACGATAGCAGACCAAAACCGCCCACGCAGGGGTATAGGAGCAAAACATATACATCCCACGCAGGGGCCTCAAACGATATTCAAAGACTTCCCTATCAGGCCTAACAAAATTAGCAGTAGCAAACATTGAATTGGACCTGAGCCAGAGAAAACAAAAAGCATAGCCATGGATAGAACCGGAACCAGAGAGAACCAAAACAGAACCTGAACAGAGTTGGGTGAGGAGAATGTGGTCCAGCTGAGGGCTATTCGGGAGGCTTTTCCTCAACCACTTTGCACCAGCCATATTTCTCCCGCAGAGAGTCCCAATCCTCCTCAGCTTCTTCCTTGGAGGTTGATGCTTCCTGAGCCTGAGGGCTTTTAGGAGCTTGCCCAGGTGCCTCCGCAGGTATCTTTTCTTCTGCGCCCAAGCTTCCATCTGGGATCCTCTCCATACTACTCGCGCCTCCATCTTCGTCCTGAGATTCCTCGAGAAATAAGACCGATACATGAGCATTGATGCGGGGTCTGTCCTTCGAGCTGCCAAAAGTGAAGATGGCAGACCCGAATGCAGGTGCAGGGGCTGGTTCAGCATTAGGACCGCTCGAGTCCATGAACTGGCTGACTTGGATGGGGGTGGCCTGAACTCCTCTATGGCAATGGCACCGGCAACAATGAACGCGGGGTCATGAGGCTGGAGGGCGAGACGGCCTTCTGCGAGCAGGACCCCTTCGTCTAAACATTTTTGTAGGGGCTGCAGGGGCGGATATAGATACAGGTGCAGAATTGACGCTGTGCCCCACTGTCCAGAGCCACCACCCAATTGAGCCCAAACAACAACCAGAGTTAAACACGCAGGCGTTACCAACAGGATTAGAAACCTAGAGGGTGAGGCTGCAAACAGAAGACTGCTCTCCATGTCTCGGCCTTTCTCCCTTAATAACAACACAGTTATTCCCTTGGAACCTGTACGCCCCAGCTGCAAGTTGCAGTCGCACCATATTAACATAACGCGCATTGAATGCCTGCCTCTTTCCCTGTAATGACATTCCATGGCGGCGAAGGGTATAATCAATGTGCTGCTTAGACACGAGGTAGCACATGGCGACCATGTGGCTCCTCGTTAACACTTGTCCCGTCACCCGCATCCGGGGAGTTCACAAGCAAGTATTAACGCACATGGCGACCATGTGGCTCCTCGTTAACATTTGTCCCGTCACCCGCATCCGGGGAGTTCACAAGCAAGTATTAAGGTTAAGGAAAATCAGAATTAATAAGCTCCCACTTTGCATTTTTCCAACGCAACAATCAACACCACCAACACTGGGGTACATATAGGGCTTGGTGCTCTTGATTAAATGCCAATCACATGCCTCATACACGATATAATCTAATGAAATGCCACAATCCCATTGATCCTGAAAACCTTGAAAACTGTTAAGCACGCTGCATTTTGAATGGGATATGGAATTTTATTTCTCCATATGGAGTCTGATAAGGTTGGAACCACTCTCAAACATCCCGAGTCATTTCATGGTAATGTTAACAATTTAAGTAAAAGTGACATTCTCCTTTATGAGAATGTCACTTTTACTTTAAGAATTTAACATTACCATTAGGGAGCATCTAGGAAGCGTCTAGGGAGCATCAAGGGGCACCTTGGGACTATTCGGGAAGTATAGTTCCTCAGATAACAGTTTGAAAATTCCAAAAAAAAATCCTCGCTGAACCATGTGAATGGTTTTTGGAACCGTGGTGTAACTGCGGTTCAGGCTTGTACATTGCAGTTCTGAATCGTCACAATTCCAAAAGCCTAAGAACTATTTCATTGGAGTATTGGTGGTGGATCTGTCTGGGACGTGAATCTGCCTTCAAATCTGGGGCGGGGGGACAATTACTACAACATTGGGCTGGTTGTCCAAGGTAGGAGAAACATTCTCCTATAGGGCTACCCACTTTTGGTGGGTAACAAGCCATTTTATTTATTTTTCAAAGTGCATGATGTGGTTTCATCATGGCTGTTCACATTATCAATATTTTGTGAAGCCTTTGTTAAAGTGGAATTTCGAAGCACAACCCATTTTTTTGTTATAAGTGAAAAAAATAAGTTTAAATGGGCAATAAAGTGGTAGTGTTTTTTATTTGTAACATTACTTGCGCTTGGGTCATTTGACGAGACAGTTGGGAGGTAGATCTTGCATTCTCACCACTTGGGGTTCAAATCCCTAATGAGACTCTTGCATGTTGTGATAAGGCTAGATGCCCCTTCGGATAAAGGTTCACTTAGATGTTCCTTAAGATGTTGCGATCCTAGCTAAGTCACAAATTATTTATATATTTGGCTTGTAGGTTGTTGGATATACTCTTGCGGAATAGTGACATCCAAATGGTTTTTATCTTAGGCCTAACTTAGGTCACTCTAATGAGTTACCAATTCCCATGGTTATAAATAAAGACGAGTATCATTATTTTCATAACATGTCACATCTTCTTAATCAAATAGATACTAATGAGGTTGGCCAATGTTATTTCTTTTTTGAATGCTAATGTAAATTTCCTAAAGTTGTAGGGTTTCATGGGAATTTCTTATATTTTTTCAAAAAGTCTAGTGGTAGTTTTTCTATGAAATACTTGAGCATCTTAATGTGTGTGACTCACATTCATCTAATTTAGTAACAAGCTTATGGATGACAATCATAATGTCATATAGTTTTCTTGTGCCTTCATTTGGTTTCCCATAGAGTGTTTTTTTGTCAATCAAGGTTTTTTCTACTAACTCAAAAAGTTACATGTTCTCATGGTATTTCTTAGAAACTTGTTGGCCTCACACTTACTAGATTTATTGGCCAACATTTGCATACCCAAATACAAAGTGAACTTCCAAAATGGCAGAGATTTACACAAGCTAACTAGCAGTAAATGCCAAAACACCGAAAAAACCAAAAGATAGTCAACTAACATCAGACCTCATTAGAATTTACCGGAAGAGGGTAATCTGGGTCTGAGCCAAGTGATGGCGGAGGCTTGAATTTGTAGTGCACATGCCCTTCCATGTGAGCCAATCGGGTTTCCAAATGGTCCAATTGCTCCTGGATACACTGCTGTCCTCTCCAAAGGCTAACCAACTGATTATGCATCTCCCACAGGTTTTGTTGGATATGGTTCATGAAGTCCATAGTGTCATTGTGGTTGTCTTACCTAGCTTGGTTGAGCTAGTCTAGTCAATGTTTTAAAACTCGGACTCAGAGTCGGAACCGACTGAGGGTCAACTCTGACTTGGACTCTGGCTCTGTATCAACTCAGACTAGTTGATTCCAATGACTTGGTCTTTGCAAAAAGTACATTAAATATTTATTTTTTAATGGAAAAACATATTTTTAAAGATTTTCATTCACTTTTCCAAACTCAAAGCATTAGAATAATAGAGAGAAGACAGCATATGATCAAAGTATGCTCATGAATATATCCATTATATCAAAATGGCACCTAGCTCTCCAATACATGTAATATATAGAGATCAGAACAAAAACACATAACCAATGTTGCTCCAAAAACCAACTCCTCAATGGCAATTGCTACTCCAAAAAACAACTCCTCAATGCTACTCGAAAGATTGCCCAAGAACCTCCTCAATGTTGCTCCAAAGATTGCCTAAGAACCTCCTCAATGTTGCTCCAAAAACCAACTGCCACTGCTCACAAACTCCTCACAAATGCTCACACAAATGCAATGAGATAGCTATGAGGAAATATGAGGGGGTTGGGTCACCTTTATAGGCGTGGGAGAGGGGTAGAGGGACTAGGAAATAGTTTAAACATAAAAAAAATGTGATTTCAAGTCCGCCCAACTTGCTTGTTTTTCCTGTCATTGAGACCAAACGGTTTAAGTTGAGCTCGACCGGTCTGTTATCGAATTGGCCGAATCAGTGACTAACTTAGCTGATTTGGTAACGGATCGACTGCCGAACCAGATAATTGACCTAGTCGGTCCAGGTAGGGGTATGGCTCGGTCAACTAGGCCGATTCCGAGTCAAACCGGCCTAGTTTTAAAACATAGGGTCCAGTGAATTGTTTAACAGTCAACTACAGAATGAACCTACCATTGTCATTCGATGCAATGACATTCTCCACAAAGGGAAGAGGTTGAGAAGGCATTGGGTCAACAATTTCATCCAAACTGAGCTCAGGCTGTTGCTACAGTCTTTGAGGACCTCTCTCCTCCATCTCTTGATGCACCTAGCCTCGATATGGAGGCATATTTATCTCCCAACTTAGGTCTTGAAGATTTAGAGAAAACAAAAACAACTGCTCTCCCTAACACAAATGCCACTTTTTAGGGAGATCCCCACAATTCCCCACAAAAATCACCTAGGCATGCAAACGGGAAACCAGTTCACCACACCCCTGTCTAACTCCCGAGACAAGTATGCCCACCAATCCCCCTAAGAGGGTCGAAGGGTACACAAAGAGGGAACAATATACATTTCCAATAGAGCTTTTTTAATGAATATGAGATGATGTAATTTTTAGAGTTGGTCCAATAATATTGCCTCAAGTCTAAACAATGTTTATGTCGCTAAGTGTGAGGTTTGGAAGATTAACCTTTTTCTGTTTACCTATTTTTCTACAATGCAAAAAATGTTGCACTGTGAAAGCCCCTCTATGCTTGAATATTGTTATTGTTGGGAAAAGGTTCCTCGTGGTTGTTGTAGTTCAATGACATGAAGTTTTTTATTATTTATTTATTTTCTAAATACATCTTATATTTATGCCAAAGTATTTAGAAATAGCAGAATAGAAAGTGGAAGGGTATATAAAATAGAAATCATAACTTTTTCCGTAATGCATTATGCAACTAGTATTGAAATAAAATTTGAATAAGCTACGGGCTTTGAGGATTAGGCATCTTTGATCAATATAGCGCCCTTAACAACCAGGAGAAGATGGTGTATCTCATCACAATATAAAAATTGACAATGGGCTAACCTCCTCCTCAAAAATGGACTTACACTTGATCTTCAAGAGAATGAATAAAGTGAAAATCCTCAAACGATGCTAGACCCTAGAAAACGCAAAATGGATTGGGGACCTTCAATCTCTAAGCAAGGTAGCACACCAACGAACCATGGCATGAAGTAGTGCTAAATATTGATCTTGTAGAAATTTCCAATAACTCTTGGTAAATTGACACTCTAAAAAAATATGCTTCATAGCCTTTAAATGATGGTAGATAGGGAAAAGGTTGTTAGAAAACCCATTCTTAGTCAAATGGTCCTTGGATGGGATCTCTTGATGCATCACTAGGTAGGAAAAAATCACAACGTATAAGAAAACCAAATGGACCAGACGTTGTGAAGTCGGTACACCCATCTGTCTTATATATTAGTTGACACCTATCTCAAATTAAGAATTAGGAGAACTAATGTTAATGATGCAATATTGAATACAATTGCCCTCATGTTGTTAAAGAGGTTCACGAAAACGCCATACTCTATCTCTCTAAAAAGCCTTGAGCATCCCTATATTCATTTGGAATAAAGTTTTCTCTGGGATTAGCCATCTCAAATCCATAAGTGAAGGACAGTCTTGGACAATTTGTTCGAACTCCTAAGCACGAGTGTGCTGATTCTTCTAGGCATATTTGGCTGCATCCTACAAGTCTCCCTAGAAGAAAACATGACATCCTCAAGGTAGTGCATGATGTCATCAAGGTAGAGGGTGCATCCACCCTTCCAAAGGGGTCCCTAGTGATTGGCACCATCAATCATCATCCAGAGAAGTGCAATGTCCATCAAGAAGGTACAATGCCAACCTGGGGACATCCAATTATCTCAAGGGTGCACCATCTCTCAAGTTAATGTCTAACTTTCAAAGCTCATTGTCCAAGGTCCTCGGGCTGGATGAGGGTCACATCATGAATGATAAGTCATTATCAAAGCCATTGCTCCTCATTAGGGCTCCAATGTTCTCCATTGAATGTCCAACATCTGTTGAAATATGTAACTAGGCTCGGTCTTCATAATATCTTATGTATTCTTGACTTTATATATTTGATGTAAGAGAAAAAGAAAAAAATATTATTGTTATTTTATAGCATGGGTTTCATGCTCAAGTCAATTTATTTATAGGTCAAAGCACCCATTGTGTGCTTCTAGGGTTTGTCATAGAGTTAAGGAATCAAAAGAGTCATTTATCATATGTAATAGACCTTATTGGGCATTTTGTATCAAGTCAAAAGGATTCATTTGAGTCAAAATTGTGTCAAGAGTCCCTCCAAGACCAAGTCGGCCTACAAAGAAGAAGTCGACCTCATTAAGGGCAATTCACACTCCTAGAAAGCCTATATATATGAAGCATTCGACCTCATTTGGAGGATACCATCAAGCAAGTTCGTTGAAGCTAAAAAGAAGACAGGAAGTCAAGAAAAGAAGAAGGAAGATCTAAGGAAGCAAAGTCAAAGTCTAAACCCTAATATATGTCTCCGTTCTCTCACATGTGCAAAGAAGAAGCTAGGGTTTCTGCAGCGATAAAGGATGAAATTTCATATCTCTTAAGAAGCCCGAAATCTGTGATCTAAATAGAAGACACACCATTCATTTGTCTAAGAAAGAAGAAGCAAGCCAAGCGAAGAAGAAAGGGAGCCTAAATTAGCCTACATCACCCACATATGCAAAGTTGCAGAAGATTCTGGAAAGTCAAAATTGCAGAAGTTGTTGGGGTCGAATTTGCTGGAGGTCGAATTTGTAGAAGTCGCTGGGGTTGAAGTTGCAGCAGTTGCTG
The DNA here is from genome assembly GCA_000404065.3 of Pinus taeda. Lineage (NCBI taxonomy): Eukaryota > Viridiplantae > Streptophyta > Pinopsida > Pinales > Pinaceae > Pinus > Pinus taeda. The sequence goes on from APFE030035859.1 coordinate 15,510, forward strand.
TAGGGTTGAACTTTGTTGCTGGAAGTTGTATAAGGAAAGATCATCAAGGAAGAGGTTGACATGGTCTTGGAAGGGGTCTCTATCTTGGGTCTTGGAATTCATCATTTGAAGATTCTACAAGAAGAGAAGAATTTCTTGTGGGTTTTCCTCTTTAGGAGAGGTTTTGGCCTTGGCTAGCAGCCTATATCTTGTGTCCTCTTTGTACTATTGATCTTCATGCTTTGCTAGTTGTTTGATGATAAGAACACTATAATAATCAAGAAAAGAAGAAGCTAAATTATAAATCCTACAAGTTGAAGTAAAGAACATCACAAACAATTATCAAGTTAAGAGAAATCACATCTAATCTAGCTGCCCTAGATGTTTCAACATGGTATCAGAGCTAAGGTGACAAAGGAAGGCAACTTGAAGATTACTCAATTGAAAAGGGATACATAAGGGCCAAATAGAAGAAGCATCAAGGAGATCTAGTCATCACTTAGCACAAACTTTGTCATTTTGAAGGATGAACTCTTGGAAGAAGAAAAGAAGACCTCAATGGTCCGACCTCCGTCTTAAAGAAAGAAGTACTCACACATTTGAAGCATCTTGGGAAGTCTTCCACATACTACATAATCATCCAAAGGAAGCAAGAAGAACACTTCATCATCATCAAAGGAATCAAAGTGATCTCCCTCATATTGAAGAAAAGATCACACCTCAGCTTTTTTGAGGGAAGAAGGATTTTTCTCTCTCATCTTGAAGAAGAAGCATTGTCATTTTGAAGAAGGAAGATCATCCCTCACACTCTAGTGGAAGACATCTTCATCAAGGAGGCGTATTCATTTGTCAAGTAAGTTCTTTTTATTATTGTCTCAATCTACAAATCAAATGACTACTTTTTGCAAGGAGAACAATAAACTTGTTGGGACATCGAACTACCTTGCATGGAAGAAGAGAATAGATTTGATTCTCACAAAAAATGAAGTTTTTGATTATGTTATGGGCTCCACCACAACACCTCCTCAAGATCAATCTTAAGCACTATCAAAATATATGAAAGGAGAAGTAAGAGCTCAAAGAATTCTCAGTGAATCTATTGAGGATTCGTTCATTCCCTTTGTAGCGAAATTGAAGACATCAAAAGAGATCTATAACAAATTGGTAGAACTGTTCTCTGTAAGTACAACTGGGGAAATAATATCTTTAAGAACTGAATTATACAAAATGAAAGTATCAAAGAAGGGATAGCTTCATATCTCATGAAGGTATCTCAAATTAGAGATCAACTACAAGAGGTAGGAGAAACAATGTCAGATTGAAAGATGACCACTTGTATACTCAATGCAGTACCAGATGAATGGGGCAACTTCGTATCAAACATCTACGGAAAGAGTTGAAATATGTAACTAGGTGCAATCTTCATAATGACATGTGTAATCATGATTTTATGTATTTGATGTAATGAGAAAAATAAATGTATTATTATTATCTTGAGGCATGGGTTTCATGGTCAAGGAAAATTTATTTTTAGGTCATTAAATTCCATTTTTGTGTATGAATGACCCTCCTTGGGCATAGTACATATTTATTTAAGTCATTGTAAGAGTCAAAAGACCCTCCAAGACCTTGTCACAAGTGCACAATCAAGTTGGTCCTCAAAGAAAGCAAAATAATCTATCAAAAGGACAAGTCGGCCTAAGGAAGAAGACAAATTGGCTTGTTTGCATGGAGAGATCACTATAGAAAGGAGCACTTAGCCTCATTCAAGCACACATTCACTCACTCACAAGAAGTTTGATTATGGCAAGGAAAAGAAGACTAACAACCAACGAAGGGAGGAGAAGGAAGAGTGAAGTTTTTCTTATTTGTTTTGGGCCACATTCTGTTCACACGTGTGAGGAGACTAGGGTTTATCTCTCTGCTGCAAGTCCAAATTACAGTCATCACAAGAGGGCCGAAACAAGGCAATGAAGGAACCTATAGTGAAGGCCGAAGTCACAAAGAAGCCAACCCTAGCCAAGCGAAGGAGAAAGAGCTGTAAAGTTTCTCCAATTCGGTCACACATGGAAAATTGTATTCACCTATAGGGGGCCGAAAGTTGCAGAAAGAGAGGCTGAGAATCTCAGAATTAAGTTGCAGGGCCGAGGGTTAGGGAAGAAGGAAAAATTGCAGTATCTTCAAGAAGAAATTGACTTTGACTTGAAGCAAGGATTGACTTGGCCTTGGAGGGGTTGTTGGTCAAGAGTCTAGGTCTTGGAATTCATCAATTGAAGATTCTATGAGAAGAAGAATTCTTGTGGGTATTCCTCTCATGTTGGAGATTTTTTTGCCTTGGATGATTACCTACATCTTATGTCCTTTGTCTCATTGTTATTTATGATTTGGTAGCTGTTTGATGATAGAGAACATTAATATAATGAAGAAAAAGAAGAAGCTAATCAAGTGAAGTAAAATTACATCACAAGCAGTTATCATTGAATGAGAAATCACCTACTCTAGTTTAGATTTCTCAACATGGAATCAGAGCTAAGGTAACAAGTCAAGGAAGGGTAGCTCAATAGAGGACACTCGAGCATTCAAGGACCGAAGAAGAATATCAAGGGCTTCAAAGCATCAAGAAGATCCTATCATCTCCAAGGCATTTCGAAGACAAGGACTACATCACCATCTTGAAGAATGTATCAATACCCTAACTCGTTCAAGGAAAGAATCTACACTTGAAGCATTTTTGGAACCTCGCTCAAATCTTCATCTCAAGAAAGAAGACCTCAATAGACCCTACCTCTACTAAAATTCAAGAAGACCTACAAGCATAGAATCTTGAAGTCTACTCATCCAAGGGAAGCTAGAAGAAAGGAGTTGTTATCATCATCAAAGGTTCAAGGTATCTCCCTCTCTTTGGGTCAAGGATCATTTTGAAGGAAGACATCTTCTATTATCACCTCATCATCAAATTCAAGAAGGGAGTAGATTGAAGATTTTTGTCATCAAGGACTGTCTTCACAAATAAGTATCTTTATGTCCACATTTGAATCAATAAAAATGCTTTTTTGCAAGGAGAGCAACAAGTTGGTTGGGTCAGTTAACTTTCTAGCATGAAAGAAGAGGACCGATTTGATCCTCTTAGAAAATGAAGTTGTGGAACATGTTAAGGGCTCAATAACTAAACCTCCAAAGGAAGAAGCTCAAGCACTTGCTAAGTACATGAAAGGGGAAGTAAGGGCCCAAAGGATTCTCATTGAGTCCATTAAGGATACCCTCAGACCCTATGTATCAAAGTTGGAAACGACTAAAGAGATATATGACAAGTTGGTGGAACTATTCTCCGTGAGTATTGTTGGAGAAGTAATATCACTAAGACAAGAACTCTACAAAATGAAGATATCCAAGGAAGAAGGAATAGCCTCATATTTTATGAGGGTGTCAGAAATAAGAGACCAACTCCAAGAGTTGGGAGAAATAATGTCTGATAGAGAAATGGCTACCATAGTGCTTAATGCACTACCAGAGGAATGGGGCTGTTGACCTCTACCGGTCAACTACCCATGCAGTACACCCCCTTTTTTCTATGCAAAAAGGGGCAGCACCTGATCAGCGTGCCCGTGCCATCCTGCAGTCATCAGCAACTTGATCAATCTAATTGTAAACCCAGTCTGCATGTATGAAATGTAAATAATCTTAGCAGGTCAGAGTCATGTATGTAAATTGCCTAGGTGGACCTAACTTTCTAATGATAATCTATGTCCC